>JAOXNG010000006.1:3775533-3788051 GCA_028566535.1 Scolopax minor | reverse complement strand
CATAGTACTGGTGCCTGGGAAGGTAACAGCACTGAGAATGTCTTTTGTTACTTTACAGTCCTAAAGGGAGGTAGTGACCACCAGTGATCTGTTCAGTACTGGTTATAGCTTGAAATAATACAGAGGATGGACATCCAAGTTTATTTTTAAATGCACATCTCTAATTAGGATAGAAATGCATTTATTTGGGGAACATGCAGTGCAGAGTAGTTAACTTGTTCCTATTCTATAGCATCTTGATGACATATTTTAGCTTTGTTTTTTAGATGTAATTGCAACCTGCATTCCAAGTCTTCGGAACACAGGCATTACTTCTGATCTGCTAAAGATTGCTTTTCTATTCCCTGTGGGTTTATCATTGAATTATTTTCAGAAGTAAACTACAGTGTCAGGTTTTTAGCAAAGTCAATTCAATTAACCTGCAAAAGTAGGTGAAATGGATAAGAAAACAGGCATAGGACTTATCAGTTTCTTGTATTAAAAGTTTATGAAAGTAAATATATTTTGAAGTGAATGAAATGGAAAGTATTTTTGGTAACTTATGGTAAAATGTGAATAACCAGTGCACACAATTCTCCATTATGTGTAATCCTATATTGATATACTTGGCAAAGCATTTGTGTTTAAGACCTACAGGCATTTTAAGACTTTGCTTAATTGCAGAATAACAGGCTTACTAAACATATGAATTCAAAATAAGGCTCAGAGTTGTAATTCAGATCAGATTTGCTTTTTGTTTTGTTTTTCCAGAATAAGATAGTTGTTGGAGCTCACTTTTTCATAATCCTTCAGCTGGCTGTACTGACAAAGGCTAAAAGGTGGGGAAAAGATTAGCCCAGTATATAAATGAGTAGATTTCTTGTATTCTTCAACTCATCCCTTCTGGCTTAGCAGGTGATGAATTCTGACATTTTTGTAGACTGAGGTGTGTTTGCCACACTGTAAGAGCTGTGCTCTTACAAAAAAGGAACTGGATGTTTTATTTTATTGGTTATTGTTTTTCTTTCCTATCAACAGATGGAGACAGATGTCTAAGAAACCTTTTCAGGTCATAGTAGTTATGCCCAAGAAATTTGGGTATTACTTCACTTCTAATGAGATTCATATTTAAATGGCAGCTTCTATGAAATCTGTTTTTATAATACCTTTGTGGCAAGAGTTGTCGTATTCTGTGGCTTGAGTTTGATAAAGCAGCTTTTTGCTTGCTGAGTTTAAAACAAAATCAGACCATTAAAAATTAGTTTTAGATTAAAAGGAGGTGTGCTTATATACTTGTTAGAATCAGTGCTGTAATGTAGAGGTATAAGAGAACAGTTAATTCAATCTAGTTCTCCCATAAAGGACTGTAGCTCTAATTGCCTGCAAATATTCACAAATGACCACTTATTTAATATATTATGAAACAAAATACACTGTTGAAAACTTCTGTAAGGCTAACGTGCCAGCCATGGAGCAAGTGACAATGCAACAGGCATTTCTTCTTTTTTAGTACATGAACTGATTGTCTCAACTTTAAAGAATTGTGGAATTCAATTCTGATTATCTCAGTTCAGTTAGTCTTTTGGTGGCTCCAGTCTCTGCTACCAGTTCATAAGTGACTTACTTTTCACTGGGATTGAAAATGGCCTGAAGAGAGACAGGTAACTGAACTGATACATTACATACATAATGAAGATACATTAACAAACACATAGGGAATTTTCTTCCAGGTAAAAAACATCTTTTAAGAACAGTAGAACATGTTAAGAGAAACTCCTTGAAAGTCGGTAGCATGTAGCTGGACACTCAAGACTATTTTGAGTTTTACACAGCTTGTTGGAACTTTAAATGATTGCAAATTAAGATTTAAATTTGAATCTAAATGTGAGCAATCTAAAACTCTGTCATTGATTTCATCGCGTGACCCTGGTTGTGTGTGCCTTTTTAACCCCCAGTACTGAGTGTCAGGTGAGCCTGACAGGCTGGGAATGTGGTCTCAGATCTGGTCTCCTTCAAAGGAACATTCTTGTAGAATATTCCTAAATACTTGATTTTGACATAATTATACTTAGAAATCAAATGATCTTGTAGTTGAGTTCACTAGGGTATTAGGATTCTGCAAAAAAACCTCAACCAAATTGCCTGTTGTTAAAGCCCAGCAGTGCACAACTCTGATAAGCTGCACGTTGAGAGGTGCTGGTCTGTTCTGTGTCTGCTAATGCATTTCCTCTGTGATTTGTGCCATCTATCTCTTCTAATTTCAGATATAACGAGCTACAGTTAGGTGGTTAGTGTGTGTAGCCTGTGTTTTTGTAGGGAAGATTGTTTATGAAGCCTAAGCAGCAGTCATTAAAACTGCAAAAATCGAATTAATTTATTTTGAAGTTCCTGGAGGAGCTCTGACTGAGTATTCCAAGTCCTGTGGGAACAGAGTGGCCAGCAGTGGCTGGAAGTGGCCAGGCAGCAGCAGGGTGACCCTGGTCTGTTTAACTGCTGCTGCTGCCAGTGTCGTGAACCAAGGAATGATGTTGAAACTGATTTTCTTGGTTAAAATCATAAAAAGTTAACAGAGAGAGCATAAAATACAGGAAGGATAAATGTGTCTGCGGGGGTTACGGGAGGCAGAAAAAGTGCTGAAGAACTTACTGAGCTGATACTGTTTTTATTGTAACTAGTAAGCAAATATTTCTGTGGGCTTGAGGACTTAGATTACCCGAGTGAGAACGATTTTGAGCCTGGAATTCCAGTGGGCGAGACTGGCTTTTATCAGGGTGCTGGTGGGGATTTTCTTGATGAGAGGAGCCCTGGCTTAAGTAATTGGAGTAACTTTGGCTGTGAAAGAAGCCTGTAAAATTGAACTTGCGAAGGCTTATAATGTGATATAACTTCCTTTTCATTAATCTTTGCAGCTTTATTGAGGTGACTTGAAAAACCTGGTTAGAACCTGCAGATGTCTGCAAGTAGTGGCTCGTGATGAGCTTGGGATAACTCTCTGCTCTTTGTCCATGTGGCAGTCCATGTTTGTGTAGATGTTCTTAAACCTCCTTTAAGAGGCAGACAGAGCACTGCCCCTCCACAACCAGCGACCCGGAGGGGTCTGCAAGTAGCCAGGTCACTCCCAGGGGAAGGAGAGATCCCTTCTGCTGGGAGACTGGGGCTTGCTCATGCTCCAGAATGAATGATGAGTTTGACAAACATTACTTCCCATTTATGTATTTCAAGTTTACTGCTGTATTGGTTGTTTCTGGTAAAATATGTAACTGTTTAACTTGCCAAACTGCAAATTAGGTGTACCATCCCTCACTTGGGAGGGATTTTTACTGTAACTGCTTCTGAAGAGCAGAAATGGGTATTGTTAGTTGGTTGAGCCTTTCAGTGATTTCTTTGTGGTGTTGGTCCCGAAAGCAGTATTTCTGGCACTCTTGACGGGAGCAAAGGAAAGACAATGGAGAACCTTGAGCTGACCTTGCTGAGGAAGGTAAGGTTGCTTGCAATATATCTTGGGAAACGTTTATGAAAATACTTGGATTTGCAAGGGCTTCATAAGAACTTGGTATGAAACATGTTGGTGGGACCATCAGTGGTGAAGTTCCTGAGCCTGGTTGTTGCTGGCAGGCACCGAGTGCCGTTCCTTCCCACGATGGATTCCCACAAGGCAGTTTAATGGACAAAAGCCCTCATTCTTTCTGGAATACTAAATCCCTAACTGATCTCATACCTTGCAGGGACCAATGTAGCATCTTACTGAAGGTATAATTTATATCACGAGTTAATAACTAGTAGCTAATGGTTTCTTTGACCTCCATATTTATGGGTTCAATTTTGTCAAAGTACAATATATGTGTTACTTTGAAGGAGTTGAATCTTGGGCTGCCACATACAGATAAAACCTTCCGATTAAAGCTGTAGCAATGAGTTACTACAGTTGCTAAACAGTGTCATAACAATAGTAAAACAAAGGGATTAGGTGAAACAGGAAAAATAACAAAACTTTCATCCTGCTCTAAAATATTTGGATGAGCTGTGGTGTCTAGGGATATCTATGTGGTAATTAACAGCAATAATCAACAGTCGGGGTGAAGTCCAGAAACACTATTTAGTAGTTAAAACTAAGAAAACAGCCTGGGTTTGGTGTTAGAAACTTCTGTCTTCAAGTATGTTTGAAAACTTCTGTTTAGTCTCATTGTAGGTTTGCAAAGTAGATGATCAGCTTGAACTAGATAAAAGCTGTTTGTGCGGCGTAGGGATGGTCAGCAGGGCTCGCGTGGTAAGTTACTGCCAAGGCTTCCAGCAATCTAGGAAACACTTGGCCCACGCTGGTAGAGATTGGTGTGAGGACCTGCTGTTTGATGTCAGGAAGAAGCAACTGTCCCTGGAGTTGTTGGGGTTCTTAGTCACCGTCAGAAAGAGGGTGGTTCCTGTACACTATCAGATCTGGGCTGTCCACTGCCACTCTGAGGTGACTCAGCCGCTGCCTTTAAATTAACCACTTGCAAAAGGTACGTGTTTAGTCACCGTCGGGGTGGGCCCGTTTCTAAATGCTTGTCAGGCAGAATCCCTGAGACTGAGAGCATTCCCATGGGAGTAAAAGTGTGGGGCAGTGTGTGGGGAGCGCAGCTGGCTCCAGTGGTGAAGCCAGGGGCTCTCCAAATCCAGGTTTAGGAAGTTGGGACATTCTCAGACATGGAGAGAGAGGCACTTCCACTCCTTTTCTATGTAAAATGAGAAGGAAAAACTATTCTGTTTCTACCTTCCCTTACAAAGAAGGATTCTTCTGCATTTCAGGTTTTTCTGCCCAATTCATTGCTTTTCATCAATAATTCTGTATGTTCTAGAAGCTTTTGTAAGGGGAAAAAAATCTGGCCTGTGATGAATCTTGGCTAATAGTTTGTTTATTTTTAAAAGATGCTACTTCAGTATGCCAGGCCTACAGCATTTAGGGGTTGAATTAGATCTGTTATCCTTATTGCTCAGACATTTCTGCAAAGCGTGGAAGCTGATGTTTGGCTAAGTGGGACAGGTAGCAGTTGGGATGAGATGGGGTTGTCTGCTGAGGATACAGGACAGTTACCGAGGCTGAGCAGGGTGTCCCATTCTGGTTTTGGATGGTTTGTGTCGTGGCCCGTCTGCCCTGTGGTGGGGGATTGTCTGTTCCCCCCCAGGTACCTGCACCTTCCAGAGACCCCACGCTCCCAGGAGCAGGAGACCAACATTTGATGTGTCCAACCTCTTTGGTGTTCTGTGGTCAGCCAGCTCTGGCCCCAATTTTAAAGTGCTTATAAGACACTGATCTTGCTGAAAACACTTGTATCTCCCTCGTTCTGCGAGTTCCCTCATACGCAGAGGTGTGCTGCTCCATGTTGTTATCTCTGCAGACTAGTGGTATTGAATCAAATTGGTTTCAGTTAGAAACTAGAACTTTTTTGCAGTCTAAGTGGGGCTACTAATAAAAGCAGATCCTGTTTTACATTTAATTAGTAGTTGTTACTCCATGGATGACTCCATGGAGCCGTCCGTACTTAATACAGAACAAATTAAAATTTTCATACAAAGACATATTTTCTTTCAAAAAGATCTAGCTCTGTCTTGACCCCACCTTATGCACAGTAAAGCTGCTGGTACTGAAAATGCCCAAATTTGGACAAGGTGTAATGAGCAGGTGGAGGGGGTTTTGTTGGTATGGGGTTTTGTTTGGATTTTTTTTGCCAAGGCTTCTCTTTGAACAGTTCCTTCTTCCCCTGGTTGAGGTGGTGTGGGTGTGTGTGACAGAGGTGACTGTCCCCAGCAGGCGATGGGGAGGACTGGTTGGGCTTGCTCCACAGACTGGCTCTGGCTGGAGAAGAGGAGTGCATGTGGACAATAGTCATCTACTCCCTGCTCCTCCTAAGCCTGGCACAGCTCGATAATTAATGTTGGGTCCTTTTTTGTTTTTGCTTGTGTGTTGGTTTTTTTGTTTGTGTGTGTGTTTTGGTTTTTTTCCTGTTTGTTTATTTTCATTCTTTTTTGTTTGTTTTGTCTTCTATTAAAGGGTATATGTGAAGGAAATTGCCCTAAAACCACTTTGCATTCTGCTCAGGTGCCTTTGTCATTAAAAAGCCAGGGATACTGAGGAGGGTGCTTGGAACACACACTTTTCCACGCAGTGAGATGCTGTAGATCAGCTGGTTGGTAACTTCTCGTGGAGCAGCTGTAATTTGCTAATAGCAGAAATGGCTGCTTTGCCCTGAAGCTGTTGGGATGTATCTGGCACTGAGATGTGGCTCTGAGCAGTGGAGGGATGGAGCAGGCTGGCTGTCACTGAGCAGTGGGGATACAGAAAGAGAACTTTGGGGTTACTTTATATTTGAGGGGAAAAAACACCTTTCTAACTAGATGGCGTGTCAGGCATTGCTTTGTAAATATAATATATTAAAATAATATTTTTAGGCAAATGCTGTAGCTGTACTTCCCTAGACTCTGTGACAAAATTCACAAAATATTGGAGTTTGATTTTTTTTCCTGGAGTTATTGCAGTGATGCTGGATTCACAAGGCGTTCACTGCTTAGTGGTAGCTCATAATACAAACCCCACCTTCTGGTTGTAATACTGTGATTTTTACCATGGTAGTACTGTAAGCAGATTTTAGAAGCTTGTGTTTCTGTGTTGGGCTGTTCAGTGCTTCGAACAGTGCTTCTGTGGCCAACAAAGTGCCTTGTTTTGTTCTTCTCCACAATGTTTATCGCTGCTGAGCGCGTTGCTATGTTCGTAATGAAGTGCAGAGATTCAGCCATTATAAGCCTCTGGTTTTCAGTACTTAAATTTATAGCAGCATTGCCCTCTAGAGGGCACTTCTTCGGAGCATTTCAATAGATGATTTTTTTTTTTTAATATTAACTACTTTTCCATTAATTTGTATATGATACTCTACTGTGTAGTGAAGAAGACGCATCTATGGCAAAACAGTTGTGTTTCTACTTGTCAGGAAGCAAGGTGTGGGACACGAGTGGGTGCAGTGGTTGCTCCTGCCCTCTGGAAGGATGCAGCCTCTGCTGTGGGATTTCAACAGAATTGCTGCTCGAGCAGCATCAGGGAAGAGGTCTCAGTAATAAAATGACCTCTTGCCATTGAGCGCTCCTGTCCCAAGCGGCGTGTGGTGGGCTGGAGCGTTGGAGGTGGGCAATCCACCACACAGTGGAATAAAAGCAATTTGCAGTTTAAGCCTATTCTGAAGCAGACAGCAGAGCCCGGGTAGGTGTAGAAACAAGCAAGTTCCTGGTCCCCTGGGATGGATACGTAGACATTAATGATACGAGCTAAGTATTTGCTTTAGGTTTTTTTCATATAAGAAAGGCTGTTGTTTAAAACAGACTCCTGACCAACATGATTATCCAGCTTCTATAGTGAGTCTTGTGTGGCTCTATGGCTGGTGGAGGGACAGCGGGGAGAGGCAGTGGGAGCTCAGGTAGAAAGTTCACAAACCCACCAGTGTCTCCCAGTTTCTGTGTATTGTCATGTTCAGTTTTTCTCGCTGCTAAAAGATGGTTGGTCAAACTTGCTTAACGGCTTGAGTAAATGAGGTGTTACATACAGGCTCTCCTCAGGTATGCAAAAAATGCTAACTCCATCACTTTTCATAGTGGTGTTGCTTCCCAAAGAGCACCTGCAGTGCAGAAACCAGAAGGCAGTGCTGCTGAAATGGTTTTGGTGGTGTCGCCTTGACTGGGATTGAAACTGTCCAGCTGAAGTAGATTGTGCACTGAGAATACTAAAGTTTGTGGTGCATAAGATGATGTTAAATAATGGGGGGAAGAAACAGTAATTTGTGCAAGGCCCTGATTTGAGCATTATCTGGAATAGGTCAAACTTCATCTTTATTCTAAATGAACTTGCGTTGTCAGATGTGCAGTGGTGGAGCCATGGTCCAACACCAGCTGAAGCATTAGCTGATATCTGGTGTGTGTTGAAAATTAACTCAATCAGCGTTGCTGGGTTTGGTTGATGAAAAGATAAATCCTCTGTCCTTATGCTAGACTTTTTAGAGGGGTAGTTTTTTTGGCAGGATTAGTGAGTGCAAACAGTTGATGATAGACCTAAGGGCTTTTCATCACAGGAAAAGACGGAGCAGCTGCCTCCAAACTAGAAGTGAGCTGTGACTGACGGGCTCTCCTTCAGCTCCTTCTTGAAGGACTGATGGTGGGAAGATGGAGAATGAAGCCCAAGTCTCTCTAGGCTGCTCTAGGCCCATGGAGATGGGCCATAGGGACATAATCCTCACTAGCAAAATAAAATTGCGTTTGCAACTTTGTCAACTTGTTCTGCCCAACGGGGTGTTGCAATCTTAGCACAGAAATCTTCCTGTCAGTCCAGGGTGGCCGAATGCTTATTTCAAGGAAATTAATGGTGTCTCTTTCTCCATCTTTTAGATGGATTGAATCTTCTGTGTTGAATGCCTCCGGATTTCCTAGTGGAGTTCACGCCTGGAAAAATATCTTGGATTTAAGCCACTCAGTGGCAGACCCAGTTGTGGATCCAGGGCTCCTTAGACTTCAGACCTCGAGGAGACAGCCACTGCTGAATCACGTTAACCTGACATCGCAGCCACCATGGTGCTGTCACAAAGGCAACGAGATGAACTGTAAGGAATGATTATTTTTAAATTTGCATTGTGTTTTCATTTAACTTTAAATATCAACTTTTGTTTCCAAATAGATTTGATAGGGTGGCTGTTCACATGCTGACCAGGTACCATGTATTACCGGTTAGATCTCTGTACTCTTAGTTTTGATACAACTGCTGGGCATTTGATAATAGAATTGTGAAATGGTGAAAATACAATTTCCAAATTACGGCACAAAAAAATGAATTATTAATTTTGCTATAACTTATTATCCTCTATTTTTTTGACTTCAGTCACAAAGTTATGAAAGGGTTCAAAAGTATAGCCCAAGTATAATTCAGTGTTTTGTGTCACTCTTGTCCATGGTAAGCACTCTCTATTATTTATTTCTTAATACAGCTTCTTCTCTTTTCCAGTAATGATTTGACTCCCTTTACATTAAGTATAGTATGTGTTTGACTGTTCTGTTTTGTACACTTCGACACGGTTGTTCTATTTCCTAAAGTAAAGTAGAAGAAATCTGCAAATTATGATTTTTACAACTGTTCATTAGATGTGTACGAGCTCTGGGGTTTAAACATTTTTTAGCAATTTTCTGAAGTATTTTTTCTGGAAAAACTGTTAAGGAATGTATGTGTTAATGGGGACGTGGAAGTTACGAACTGTTATGAATGGAAATGGGGAATGACCATAGATTTACTGTAGAGGTCTGGTGAGGAGGCAATACTTTGAACACATGTTGTTTATGAAGAGAAATGTGAAAATTCTGCTTGAATGCAGTTACATTTATTGTTTGGTATCTGAGGAAAGACTGAGTATATGTGAAAGGTAGAAAGGAACAATGGGATGAAAGCCACAGGAAGAATTTTCATATGAAAAGCAAATTCTTTTCAGAACAAAGTTTTATTATAGTTTCTTTCCTCAGCTACCAAAAGGTACTAATTTCCTCTTGAATACCTTGTGTAGACAACCTTCTGATTTTTGTTTTTAAAAAGTGTTTGTATATCAGTTTACTTAAATATTGTAGTATGTATGGTTTTCCTCCCCTCCCTGTTTCTCTTTGTGTATACACATATATCCCTTCCCAAGAAAGTAAGTGATAATAAGGAAACAAAAGTAGGTTTCCTTCTGGAGGCTGATAACGGAACCGAAAGTAATTTTACCTGTAAGTCTGTTTAGGTCATGGAGCTTGCTTGTCTTAAACAAATTTTCTTTGTTGTGTAAATTGAAAGTATTTATCCATTTGAATTAAATTTTGAAAATGCAGGGTTTCCTTAGTCGTCTTCTCTTAAACAAAAGTGCTGACAGATTGTTGAATTCTTAGAATAATATCAAAGCTTTATGACTAGGTCCATACCAAATGTATGCTATCTTGAGAGGTTCCAGACAGAGTAATTTGGTAATTCTCTTTTGTCAAAGTGTGGAATATTTGGAAGAATAATGTAAAATTTGAAGCACTGTACATGTTGGTCACGGGCAGTTTCCCTTCCTGCAATCTAACTAAAAGTTATTGTATCATTCTGAAAAACAAAGCTGAGACTTGTTCTCTTCAACTAAGCATTTTATTCAAATGCAACTCAAGTAAAATTTTGTACTCTAAATCATTCTATGCAAAATAGTTTCCTTCAAAGATAAAAGCCACAACATTAATATGTAGATACAGTTATCACTTTTGTATCTGTCATGGGTTTTATGTATGATACAGATTGAGAAGTATATTCACTTTTCTCCAATGTTTGGTAACTTAATATAAAAAAACCCAAACAATTCCTCTTCACCACCAAACCTACAATGAAGAGTGTATCTTGCTGTTGATATCTCAAAGCAAAATCTGTTTCCCAAATGTATTTGTAAAACTTGCTTGGGCTTCTAACAAACCAGATAATCCTTGGTGTTGTGTTGCATTGGAGACTTAAATGTTGATTGTGCTTTTTTAAAAGTCTGAACCAATTCTTCTGTTGAGATTTGTGTCTGAAGATACTGTCTTTTCTTTTTTAGAAATCGAGCGATAGCAGATTACCTTCGTTCTAATGGCTACGAAGAGGCGTATTCGGTTTTTAAAAAGGAAGCTGAGCTAGATGTGGTGAGTTCAAGCAAGATTCTTCATCTATATTTTAAGTAAAGAGTGTATAATTGTATGGCATTTACATCCATTCTGAACATGTGTATCTATTATATCAATTATCACCTGTCAGCTCATGCAGTTTCAGAACTGGAGTTAGGTTTTTCCCCTGTGAGACTGACTGAGCGCTGGAATAGTTTACCTGGGGGTGGTGGAGACTGTCCCTACAAGTACCCCACACCTCCTTGGGAATGGTCCTGGGCTGTCTCTTCCAGCTGGCCTGGCTTTGGGCAGAGGGTTTGGATGTTGTGATCTCAAGAAGTCTTCTGACCTGAACTATTCTGTGATTAATATTCAGAAGAATGTGTCTAATTTTAACACAAATAATTTCTGTTTCCTCCTGTTGTGTCCATCCCCCCTCTCCTCCCTTTAACTTGGTTCCTTAACTGTGCTTATTCTTATCCTGGAATTCTGCATAAAAGCATAAACTTTCTGCGATACAGAACTAGAAACCTGAAGACTGGTCTCTTGTAACCAGGTTTGAAATAGTCTACGGCTCTCCAGCTTTGGAGACTGACTTGATGTGGTCATGTTTAAGATACAGGACAAAACAGGATTGCTTTTGTCCTCTGCTTTATCACACAGAGCCAATGGTGGGTCTGTTTTATTATTGGAATCGGGTCAGTAGTTAAATCATTGCCTGAAACCACATACCAGCTGGTTACCCCTGTGCTTCAGGGCAGCCTAAATAGTTAATAGAAGCGATCAGCTCTGGGAAACAGCCCGGGGTTTGTCAGACTCTATGGACGCTATTGACTTAGACAAGTCATTTCTTGCAACTGAATTCTATTAATTTGCCTCTGTAACAGATGATTCTTGGTATAATTTTTAAACTTTGCACCTCTTAGTGCAGGAGATGTGTGTTACATCTGAGTGTCAGTTTCTCTGGAGATACCTGTATTGACCAGTAAACTTCTATGTGCTGACTTTTGATAAGTCCTTGCCTTTTCTCTATTATAAATCTTGCATTGTTCTTTTTCCAGAATGCTTGCCTGAAATTTGCCTTGTTTCTCCAATCTGCTTCCTGTTTCTAATAAATAAGTAGAAATGACAAATTGCAATACTATACTTATAATTGAAAATCTTAATACTGTTCCCTTATCTGCCTTATCTATCAACCTAATTAAGTCTTCTCTTCCCGGAGGTTAAGAAGGCAATCTAAATAGGCTGGGTGGTCCTGAGGGAAAGAGAAAATGCAGTTGCTAAAAGTTCCACATGACTTCCTTGCAAGAAAATCTGAATTGGTTGGGTCTATGCTAAAATGACCAAAAAAAGGTTAAAGGCAGAAATTATTTCAGGAAACTGAAAGGATTCAAGTGTAGTTTTACAAAGAGGGATTTCATTTTTTGTATTGATTATTCTGAAGATAACTCCAGTTTTCACAAATGCCTCTGCAGTAGCAGGTTAACATCTGCTTTCTGACTAAGGTCCCCAGTCCTCAGGGAGCAAACCTTGCTGTTGTTGTTTTCCCCCCACCCTTTGTTGTTTTCCAGCTAATTTAGAATTATTCTAGTACCAGATTGTCATTTTGTACATGGAAAAGCGTGCAGCATTGAATTACTCTGCTGTGCCTCTGATGTGTGTTTTCCTGTGTAGCTTCTGTTGTTCTTTCTTGTGTTAGAAGGTGGGAGGGGGGGAAAAAGGAGTAATAGTCTGGCTTTTACAGTACCATCAGCTGTGCAGTGTTGCTCCTCAGCTATTCCTTAGGGCCCAAAGGAGAAATATGGAGTGGAAGAAAATTATTCTTCATTAAAGTTTCATCAGAGGTGCAAAGTCAGTGTTGATTCCTCGAGCAGTCCCCTGGGGTGGTTCAGTAGGGC
>JAOXNG010000006.1:3139656-3151105 GCA_028566535.1 Scolopax minor | reverse complement strand
GGCTGGCCTTGGGAAGTCACGCATCATTGACGTCTATCTTCTTGGGGTATTTTGTGCTCCAAATCTGAGTTTGACAGCCAAAATGTCAAGTAATGAATACAATCCTTAAAAAAATAAGTTTTATACCAAGACTGGGTTTATTTGGATTCTGTCTGTTTTTCTCTTGATATTTATATAATTTTTTTTTGCAAGAGTTCTTTGTCAAGTCCACTTCCAGTCAAATGCAGATCAGATTATTTTCATAATCCATGTGAAATTATCTGGAATGGAACATGGGTATTTATTTGTTTATTCTTAAATTTTTAATTATTTTTTTTTTTGCGCTTGACTTCTTTGATAAATAACATAAATTCTGAACCCTTTAATTCCAAATTCTACTTCAATTCTGGTATGCAGAAGTGAAGCACAGTCATAAATGGCTTGATCTGAATGAATTTTTATTTGATTGAGAAAACCATGCTGAAAATGTTTTTGTTATCAGATACAAATCAATGAATCATATGAATGCTAAACTACCTTACTCTTTGGTGATTTTTGTAGTGGTTTTGATGCTATTTGCTGCCTTTATGATAGTAACGTCTCAAAATCTGTTAGGTAAAAGCAAGGAATAGCAGAGAGCTTCTTCCCAAGAGAAGTATCTGTCTTCAGCAGAGGTACCCAATGAAAACAGGTGACAAAGCAAATGAAATGGGAGGAACTGGTCTGTGTATTGGATTAGCTTGTAACCGCAGATTTAGCAAGGGGACTAGATATGAGGAAAGGCAGAGAAGAAAAGGAAGAATGAGTGGCTCCTTCTGGTTTAAATCTTAAGCTTTTACTGGAGAATTATGGAAGCCCAAGCCCATATTGAATGGGATTTCACCAATCCATGGAAAACAAAGCTGACCAATGTAACAAAAATTAGAGAATCTTTAAAATCACGGTAAGTTAAATCCTGAAAACAGTTATCCAAAATGCCAGATATTTGTTTCTTCTTGTTTGTTTTTGTTTGTTTGTTCTTTTTCCCAGTGCTTGCTGGCTTTGGATACCTGCATCTGTGGTTCCTGACTAGAGGCATACAGTTACATGGCTATAAAAAGTGCAGAGAAACTAACTTTTAAAAGTCAGGTCCCTAAATGTCTTGTCAAAAAACAAAGGGCATTTTTGTGTGTTTGTTTCTGCAAGTGTAGCTCTCTGGCTTCTTTTGGAGTCACTGAATGCTTAAAACACATGAAAATCAGACTCCTCAGTTTTTAGCCTTGGAAGAACTATCATCAGTGCAGACGTCATTTAATTTCATTAAATTTCAGTGTGAAATTGATGTCTGCATATACAGGACCCCAAAAGGCATTAACTCTTCAGACTTACTAATGAAGTCTGAATGTCTTAGTTTGAATAGTCCTGTGGTTTAATAAACATGCACCGAAATGAAGAAATTCAGCTTCAGTCACAGATACTTGGTGGACCAGAGTCTCTTGAATAGGGAGCTGCTTTCTTGCCGAGGGACAATCTGAACACTCTTGAGATGTTTGAGGTGGTCCTTTGCCTTCTCATCATTCTCTCTGTTTCACACTTGTTGTCATGTTCTGTGGACCTGTCTCCCTTTTATAGGTTCTTCATAAATTCCCTGGTTTACTGCCTTGCTTCTTTCTGCTCATAGATCTGAACACCTGTGATCAGGAAATCTAATACTCTACATAAGCTGAGAAAGAGTAGTTTACTCAATAATTTTTATTCTAAGAGTAATAATATTATATTTTGGTTTTCAAAGCAGCTCTGAAGGTGAGGCAGATTGTTCCTTCCTTCTCTTTTGTAGTGTATGAGCTCTTATCTGAAGACCAAATTTTGCAAATTCTCCCTTTCCCATCTGTCACTCTGGCTTTTTTGTGGTGCTTCCTATTCTCATGCTTTGAAATTTTGGAATTCCTGCTCTTTCAAGTATTGTTTTTTCTTCATTAAAAGTTCAGGAATGTGTTCTTTCTACCACTATTTTGACAACTATAGTGATAAGTTTTAGTATATTTATATTTGAATGGAGAAACAGCAAGGTGGTGTTTGGTAAGGAGTAATTCAGTTTGTTATCTCCTGTCATTAGTAAAAGGTTCCAGAAATCTGTAACAGTTACTCTAATGATCTGTATGCATCCTCTGTTAGCTGCCAAACACCACTGGACAGATTCCCAATAACACAGTACTCTTGTAATTAACACTGACTCCTTAATAAATTATTTTTAATGGGTTGGGGGGTGGGGTGTTTTTTTAAGCTATTAAAATGCGATTAACTGATTATTATTTTTACTCTCTTCTTGGCCAGCTAAAATCTGCTTCCTCCTGCCACCTTTCATTTATATTTCTGATCAATTCAGCTATAGATGAAGTAAAAGTAGAGCAAAAGGCTGTGACCTACTGGCATGTTTACCCCAGCATAATGTAGAGGGATGCTTCTCCTGGTTGAGTTTATTTTTACTACTGGGAGGAGGAGAATGCTTTTTTGGGCAGGGCCTCAGGATATTAGATTTCAGGTCCAATGTCATAATTTGGAGAAATTAATAAAACCAAGGATACTTTTCTGTTTGGTAACAAAGGCCCTTTCTACAACAACTGTAGTGTTGTTATGCGTATGGTGGATTTGATCCCTGTTTGCCTGCCGATTTGGAGGAGACTTTATAATAAATATAAGGAATATATTTCAGTACTATTTTGTAGTGTCAGGTTGCTGTAGATATAAGGAGAATTGATATTCTTAGGCAGGTCTGGTTTACTAATTACAAATTAGCTTGAGTATAATAATCCATTGAGAACGTCTGAGTTGTCATGGCTGTATCTGTTACCGTACCTAATCTAACAGGGTTTTGCCTTCCTTATTTCAAATGGCAAGGTTCAAATGAAAGCCTCAGCCTCCAGCCAAACAAAACTGATGAAAACAGCTCAGTGAGTAAGAGCTCAGTAGTTTGTCTGTAAATCTGTGAGCTAAATAGGATGGTACTTCTTTTAAAAGTGAAATTGAATTTAAATGGGAGAGACTGACATGTCCTGGGGAAATGCTGCTTCGTGTCTTAGAAACAATGTACAATGTGAGTGTTGAAATTGAACAGCCCCGTGAATTCAACAGGGAAGAATGTATCTTTTCAAGTCACTATTGACATTAGATGAAAGTGATGCAGGCTTATCTTTAACAAGAACTTGTTTAATCATTTTGGTTAGATGGAAGGGAAAGGTATAATTTTTATGCCATCCTGAGAACCTGAATGTTGAGATTAAAGTATGTGTGCTGACCAAACTGATCCTACTGAGCCATCTACACAAAATGTTTATTAATATTTTTTTTTCTTTAAGCCTAGAGCAGAGGTGAGCATTCTTGGGGGTTAATGTGAGTCTTTGTATTTCCAGCTGGCCAGCGGCGATTCAGTGGAGCTCAGTGGCACATGCAGAATGTCCTCAAAGACTCTGTGGAGAGCTCTGATGATGAATTCTTCGATGCACGAGGTCAGTATATGTTTTTGTCTTACCCTCTTCATTCTTTCCCAATTTTGCAGCAAGCCACTAAGTTCCTTTGGGGGTGAACTGACAACAATGCTCTCATCAGACTGAAATCTGAAACAAAGCCACGAGATCTCTCAAGGATTCATGAATGGAGTTAAGTTTACAGGAGGCGTGGGTGAAGAGCTGGGGCAGATGAGCGAGCTGCCGTGAGCTGGGTCTGACACCAGAAGAAGCATAAATACAAGAGTACAGACCTTCACAGGGTCTCTTGGGCCCAGCTTGCTTACAGGTCAGGTAGTGTGATGTTAAAATTCTGAGTACTCTCATTTACAGTTCCCGGTGAAGGACATGACTCTGCATTACTGATGCCCAACTTTTAAAACCAACAGCCTAGATTTTCCACTCTGTCAAAACTGACTCAAGAGACAGGAAACTCTGCTTGTGGATTTAATAGGGTGAATCCAAAATGCAATGCTCCCTACAACATCTGATGAGACCCTGAATCTTGGCATGCTCTTTAACATGTTTTACATGTTTTGTTCTGAGGTGGGAGTAAAATTTTGTAGGTTGTGTGCACACACAACCTCCCACAGTGGGAGATGGGAGCTTTGTTTTTGGTTTTGTTTGTAGGAGCAAAATCTAATGCTTTTCTGATGTTTCATCAGAAGAAGGCTACCTCATTGTAGGCTACTGAGACAGACTGAGCTGTCCTTATATCCTGATATTACCTGGAAGTCAGCAGTGAGGGGTGAGAGAATAAACTTGTTGAATGTCCTTTGGATTTTTGTAGCAAACTACTTATTCTCCACTTTCCTTTCTCTAAATTGCCTACTGTAGCTATAAAATGTATGACAACTTTAAACTGGAAAGACAAGCTGCTTCCGTGGCAGTAAGATTTATTATTTTTTTTAAGCACCCCCTCCTGCCCCCAGTAGGGAACAACCTCAATCAAATAGGGGAGGAGAAACTTTCAAAATAAAATGGAATTTGAAAACTTGGCATAAAATTCTAGCCTTACCTAGAACACTACAACTGTCCATTGAAATGGGGGAGTTCTAAATGGAGACAGATATTGGTATAATGTTTTTGTTTTATGAAAGTCAAATGAATTGTGCTTGGTTGATCAGTGATAGCAGGACGAAATTACTTGATATGGCTTGTTCAGGAAGTCTGCAGAAATGATTTAATTTCTATCTCTGTGAATTGACTATGGACTTCGTGGTCTTCCGGAAACGTGCTTGTATCCTCTTGATTTACCACAGCTAGGAAAGAGTCCCTGGCTGCACAAACATTCTACAGCCACTGTGCAGAAGGAGGTGCAGATGTTCTTTCTGACTTCATTGGAAAGGATGTGCCTTTGGTTGGTTGGTTTGTTGGTGCTTTTTGGTTTGTTTTATTTTAAAAAAGCAACACCCAAGTACATTGTGGGGAACAAAATTCCCTCATTTGTTGTCTGTAATAAGATATGTATTCAGTTAAGAGCCTTTTCAAAGGCTGAAGCATGAGATGTGCATCAAATACCAGTTTTCTTCCTTGTTCCTGTACAACTAGTCATACAGTAAGAACTGCTTGTCTGCTTTAGAGGGTTCTATGAGAAATGAGAAGTAATCTATGGGAGAGTAAAGAAAGAAATGATCCAGAAAGGTAAATAAATGAGAGGATTTTTCAGAAAACTTATAGGTATTTATACCTATAAAATGTATAGGTAGGCTGAGGCACAAAGCCAGGCTATGTGTTGTCTGATGTCACAATGCCAGCTCATGCCCAGCCTGAAATCAGCTCACATCTGCACTTCTGAGCTGGGATTTGGCAACCTATCTCTCTTTGAAGAGGAATTTGAGCTCTGAGTGAAGAGCTGTGAGCACTGTTTGTGTCCATGCACATGAATGCATGTTTCAGAAAATACATTGCTGAGCACTGATTATTTTCTCCTTGTTCTGAACCAAATAGCTATCTTATCTGAAAGAGGCTTTTAGCACAGGGATGTTCCAGCTGACTGCACAGAGAGAGGAAAGAAATATGGATGTTATAAGCTGATTTATCCCTTGTAATCTTTATTGTCATGGGTGGGCACACAGATAATGCAGCTGGTACTTCTTGGACGATCCTTGCACCTAGAAGTTTTTTCTTTCCCCAGATGGATGCTTCATTATTTTGGGAATTTAACATCAGATTATGAGTGCTGTAAATTGTCATAGGTACCAAGCTAATATGGGTGTGTAACTGAGATTTTGGGGAGAGGCCATGTGTGGCGTAAGTGTGTAGATACAGACTTTATTTACTTTTTTAATCCTAAGAGTGGCAGCTAGTTGTCTTGTGTTTTGGAGGCAAACCCAAAATCTCAAGATATGTGTGTCATGTCTCATGAAAATCCATGCCCTTGAGATCCATCTCAGTTTATGGAAGTCTCTTTGCACTGAGAGAACTTGTAAGCAATAAATTAATTCACCAGTACAGAAAATTCTTGTTGATCAGGTCTCCAAGCTTGGTTTGGCTTTGCAGGTCAGGAGGATTTCTGCCCTTTTGGGAAGGGACTTTAGCTACAGCAGAATTGTAAGTAGATGAAGTGTAATGTGAGAAAAGCAATGCCCTGTGACACATGTGAAGATTGGTGTTGAAGATGCTGTTCTGAGTTGCAGAGGCTCAGTGAAGTGAACCTGTTTGGCCCTGTGAAAAGCCGTCACTGTAGGGAGAAAGCATGGTATTAAATAAGATGATGACCATTGTGCTTAAGTTCGACTTGCTACATCTCTCCTAGTGCCTAGTCCAAGGATTGACTATAGCAATACGGGTTTGGGGTTGAATATTGTTACTTGACAGGCTAGAGCCAATTTGCAAAACATTGCAAAAATTTGGAAAATTGCAAAAATTTGCAAAAATTTACATGTACAACTACTGTAAACCTTATTTGGAGAGTTTTACTTCATAGTCAAAGTCAATAAGTAATTGCTTTCACTGATTACAACATATAAAATTATGGTCATATGTAGTCTTTGTGTTCTCTCTTGCGAAACTTCAGCTAACTTAGCCTGATTACCTCAACCTGTCTGTTGTAGAATATTTGATCCTTGAAGCATGACAGATTGCAGCGCCATTTGGGACGGGTAAATTCTACAACCTTCAAGAAATGTGCTTAATTTTTCTGAGCAATAAGGAGAAGGAGTCTAGCCAGAGTGATACTGAAACAAGGCCATAGCTATAACAGTAGTGTGTGATTCCCTGATCAAAATGTATCCTGGGATTCTGAGGCTGACATGTGGGTTAGAGCATGGCTATAAAAAGGAGCTGCAGGCTGTCTAGGTGAGTAGCTTATGAGAAGCAGCCTGTCTGGATTGATTTTGAGAAGAAATAATTTCTAGTTCAGACTTCCAAATGTTATTCCATAAGAAAACTGTAGAAATCAAGATGTGATGTCTTAAATCAGTGTTTGAGTTGTACCTTCTAATTTATGAAATACATATCCACAAAGAAAGTGTCAGGAAGACACTTGAAGAGTGTCAGGAAGAGATGCAGACAGGGCCAATAGTTGCGGTATGTCAGGAGAGGTCTCGAAATGAGTGTATGTGCACCAATTCAGCCTGCTATTTAATTCATTAAAAAGGAAAGAAAAAACCTGACAAAATCTAATCCTATGTGCAGTTGTCAAACAGGCTGTTCCCTCCTCCTTTGTACTTTGTTCTGACAGAAATTGAGAAGAACCAGGGAAACAAATTAGGTCAGTTGACAGAAGACTCAGGGCTTGGATTTTTCTGTGTTTAAGATGAGTAACTTGAACGTTTTCACTCAGAAGCATTTCAAGCAAGGAAGAGTGAGAGCATCTGGAATTCTAATCTGGAGCCTAAAAGTTTTAGAAACTGGAAAAACAGTGGTACTGCTGGAATCAAGTCTCTCCTCAACAAATATATTTGTTATATTTGTATGTAAAAGACTGATTTAATTTTATTTGTTTTTTTAAAAGTTATTAACACGCAAAAATAGATGTGTGTGTAGAAGATGAGGGACTGCCAGAGAAGTCCACTACAATCTAGGTCTAATGAGTTTTCTTAAATGATGTTTCTAATGGGTTTTCTTTACATCATATAGCCCTAAAGAGAAATTCCATCTTACCCCCTGTTCACTTCACCCTACTGTTTGGCCCCAGCACAGAAGAGTTGCTGCAATTTCCTTGAGTGTCAGACCTGGCTACACCTCATTTGCAAATATAGATCTTTCCTGCCCTCAGAGCCAGGGTGCAGGAGCTCCTGTCCATTCCTTCAGAGAGTCAGGATATCATATTGCTATTGCTGACTGAACTGTGACTTTGTTAAATGAAAAAACAAGTGGAAATTTTAAGGAAAGTTCCATTTGGGCACTAAACTCTATAGGAGGCAGTATGAGGTAGTTGGTAAAAAATAAATGGACTGTGGGTACATATGGCCTATTTTAGGGCACTGATTTTCTCCATCATATAAAATTACTAATTTTATTTCTAGGTTTTCATTTTTCCAATTGTAAACTACAAGAAATCTTTTCTGGCAGGTGGATGGAAGTTAGAGTGCTCTTTAAGAGAAAGCTGTTGATGATGGTTATATCATTAAAGCATCTGTGAGTTGATTTCAGGCTTTTTGTGGACTCTCCCAGAAGAAGCAGAGTTTGCAGTTGATAGCATATTTGTGACAAGATAGCAATGGTGGTTGCTGTTTGCAGGACATCCTGTAGCCACTTTCTGACCTAATTTAAATTCAAATGAACTCTTGATTTCAACAGTTACACTGGATTTAAACTAGTCCAGCAGATGAGAATTTGACCTACCAAGAAACATAACTTCATAATTTCTTTATCTCTGCATCAGTGTTCTGATATACAATGTGAGGGCATGTTTTTTTTCTTGTTTCCTGAGTGTAACTGTGGCAGAAGTTATAGTCAAAAGGCTGCTGACAGCTTTGCTAAAGATGGGAGATGTGGTGTGGCATACAGCTGCCCCATTTTCTCCAGCTGAGTTTATTTAGTCTGCATAAAAAACTTTTGTCATTAGTTTTGCCTTCTTAAAATGAGCCTTACAGCACTGTCTTCTCTATTACTGTGTTCATGTAAAGCTGAAGACAATAGATCTGTGGTATCTATACGGCCACTCTACCCTCAAGAGAATCTACAGCTCTTCCTAAGTCAGTATCATCTCTGCTTTCTCCCAGAGAGCCTTTCAGGAAGAACAAAGTGTTTAAATGCCAGCAAAATAAACGTGCATAAAAGCATAGATACTAGCAGAAGAGGGGGAAGGCATTTCTATGCTCAGAAACTCTCTGGGTGATGAGGGAGCATGTATCTTTGGTAGAGGAAAGCATATAAGTGGGCTAAAGTTATTGGCATTATCAGTGGGTTAAACATGGCACCAGAGGAGCTTGTGCTGAAGTGAGGAGAACCTGGCCAGGAGAGAGACTGTGGCCTTCACCTCCTGGACTGTTATTCTGTCTCCAGCATTACACTTCCTGTCATGTTTCTTACCTGTATTTCTCACCCATTCTCTGTTATTTTTTACAGAGTGCTTCATCAGTACTTGATACTCTTGCAGCTGAAAGGGCTTTCCATGCAGTGCAGCTGGAGCTGAGCGCTGTGTTTCTTTATCGGAGAATTTGGAAGCTGTCCCAGACTCTACATCTACCCCTGTGTAATTTGCACTTCAGAGACAGTCTGGAGTAGGAGGCAGAGAGCACAGCAGTGAGCACAATTAACATATAACATTAATGAGCTGCTTTTGCAATCTGAAAAACAGCTGGGGTCAAACCCCAGTTCCTCAAACAAATTTCTGGCTGTGATAGCCTTGTAAACTGAGAGTAGAGCCCCTGTGCTTGAGATGGAGCAGCTGTATGTGTTTTGACTGTAGATTCATCTGCCCTGGCTGGCTATTTAATTTAGTGAAATCCATAGAGAAAGGGAGGAGTAATATTTTACTGTTTTATTTTGCCTAGCTTTGCTTTGTATCTTGCTTTCCAGGTGGTATGCAGTCATTAGGCAAAAAGCTCTCAGTTGTAGCAGGACTGAGCTGTGCTTTTGTGTTTACAGGGAAGAAGAAAAACATTTACAGGAGAAAACCATTATCACCGTGTAAAATAATCACAAGAGTCCACAATTGTGTTTTTTAAATAAAAAAAGTATAAACCATCAGAAAACTTTACATTAAACCACTCGAATCACTACCATCTTGTTAATTTGATAGTGATAGTGCCCATCAAACCTAGTGAAGGTTAAAAAAATTTTGTGAGTTAACAATAAGCAAAGTAGGAGCAATTGCCACAAAAAGAACTATACATAACTGACATAGATGCGATGCTTATAGTTCCTTGAATGGTATTTTTTCAATATGAATTCCATATACACAGATTGCTCCTCTGTAATGCCAGCGGTTGGTTTGTTTTCACGTTGCTGGTCTTTGAGCAGACACCATTACAGCCAGGAAACAAAACAGTCCAATGACTCAATGATGGTGAAAGACTTCAGTGAATTTGTGGCTTTCAGGGCAAAGTATCAGGAAATCTCAAGAATCTCAGTTTTTGTATAGCTTGGGCACAGGGGGCATGGTCCGTTCGTTTCCGGGCTGATGTGCGCGACAGGGGCTGGGGGAGGCTGCGAGCACTGGAGTTGGGCATGAGGTGGGAGCTCTGACAAAAAGAGACACCTCTGTCCTAGGGGGAGTTCTCATTTCACAAAGCCTCCCTGCAGCACAAGTGTTCTGGTTACATGCATAATACACACACACAATATTCTGTAGTATTTTTTATATCTTAACCCCTGAGGCTGATGTGGCTTTTTCTTTTAATGTGTGCTGTGACATTGCAGTTTTCCAGAGAGGGACAGAGTAAGAGAAGACTCCAGTGCTGTGAAGTGAAATTGTGTTTGAAAATGTAGATTGTTTATGGAAGTCAGAACTGCCTGTCAAATTGGAACATTCTATCTTGGTTTGCATTATGAAAAATAGTTTGACCTACATCCCGTGCTGCAGCCAGTGCCTCACAGATTTTGGTCCTTGTGCCTTCCCAGGGGGACAGGAGCCAGCAGCTCCTTCCTGCTCCTGACACTTTCTGAGCCTCTTTAAGTAACTGACTATAGAGATGTGATAATCTGGGTGTGGTAATCTATTTTGTGCTAGAAAAAGTAAAGCGGAGAGTTGACATTTTTGTATACAGTTTGATGAGGAGGTAGAGTACCTTTTATCTGTAATATTTTCTTTTTCCTGTTCATTGATGATGCTTGCTTGAGGTCGAAATTCATAACAAAATTTGGAGTGGATTCTTTCCCCACTTTACTTTTTCTGTGCACTCACATTAGGTAAAAGACCATTCTGGGCTATATACAGCCAGGCTGAAATGCTTTTAGTAAATTTATTCAGAAAGGACTAATGCAACCTTCTTGCCAAACAGCTGTTAATTTGAAGGTAAATGCTTTCCAATAGCTTCTAGGCCTGTTTAAATTTTTTGGGTTTTGTTTTTAAGAGACAGAGAATATCTACAGTTTGTGTTTTGTGCTTTCAGCTTTTCCCACCCCCCTCCCTGGATGGGATCCCAGTAAAAGAGATTGTTCTCTGGGCTGTGGGCTTGGTGCCATTCCATTATGTCTCTATGTCCCTGGATGAAAATTTAAAGCTTTTGTAGCACAGGTGGCTTTGATAAAAGGGGGAAAAAACATACTTGAAAAGCTTTAAGCTGTTCTCTGTGTCCCTTCTTTCCTCTGCTTTGTCTTTTGAATATTCTGAAGTAAAAGAAGAAAAAAAAGATGATTTCCAAGAATGGGAAAGAATTCTGACTAATTCTGTTACTTGATAGTAAACACTCAAAGTGACATTATAAACTTTGTTTTTAAGTGACTGCTCAAGGTAAGAGCAAAAATTCAGGCAGTCCTCTCTTTTCCATGGTTTTCCTGCATACAATATATGAAGCATATAGGTATGCTGTAGGGCATATAGGTAAGCGAGAAGCTTTCCTGGAGAGTCATGCATATAGGGACCATGACGAGTG
>JAOXNG010000006.1:3102237-3115377 GCA_028566535.1 Scolopax minor | reverse complement strand
AGTAGTTCAGTGGAATTGGCTTGTGAGATACATCCTAGTGTACTCCAACTATTTAATTCCCAATTTTTGTATTTTAATTCCCAGGTCCATACTTTGTGTATTTTGTATTTTACTTTCTGTATTTTAATTCCCAGGTCCGTACTTTTAATGTAGCTTGTACATGTATATTAAATGTGAAGCAAGAGTGAATCTCTCTGCTTAATACCTCATTTCAAAATTTTTCCCTTGTCCTGACAGGGGAGTACCAATCTCGTTTTAATCTCTTAAGATCCTCTTCCTGGTGTGATTCTGAAGGAAATCTTAAGTGGTGTGATATCTTTGGGTGATCTGGACTTCTGGAGCTGCAGTCTGGTTGCAAGCAGCTGGAAGAATTCTGGCCCATTTGGCCAAACTCCCAGCTGGTCAAAATAGTCCCTGGGACAGATACTCTTGGCTTGGGGCATATATCTGGAGATAAAAGGAAGTGGGAGAAAGTGGATACACATTTTCAGCTGCAATAAAGAAAGGAACAAGGGTGTAAAGACAGCAACTATTCTGCAATACTGTGATGCTTTTTTTTTTCTTTTAAAACACGTGCTATATCTCCCCAGAAAATCTTTTTATTTCTTCAGGTGTGTCTCATTGGTGACTGCATTGGAGGAATTTTGGGCTTTGATGCCATCTGCTATAATTCTAATCCAGCTGATGAGAGTCGGAACAGTAGCAGGAGAGGAAGCGTCAGCAGCATCCAGGTGAAGAGAAAAAGTTCACACAGCTGATTCATTCCATTCACCCCTGTAGATTCATTCCCTGGAGGAAATCAGCTCCATATAAACCAGACAAAATTTAAGGATTTGGTAAATTGCCATGATAGCAAGGGATTTTGCTCATATATCAAGAAATTGCTGTCTGGAAATTAAGTCTTCAGCTTCAGTTTTATGACATACAGAAACCCCTAGTGAAGGCTTTATATGTAAATCTTTTAAGTAGGGTTACCAAGTGCCCTTTATTGTATCCCTAACTGTAGATGCAAAAACATCCTCTGTGAGTAATCTCTGGTAGGCTCCTGGTTTTGCTAAAAGTCTTTTATCTTTCTTTTAGTAATTTTTTTATTTGTTCACACAGGGTCTAGAATTCCTTATACTACTGTCTGGGGGTGGTCTAGCATTAAGATGTGTTCATAAATAAGTTCTAGTGACTGGTAATAAAAAATGCCTCCTCCTTGATAAGGAATGCAAGTTGCCTGAGGATCTGTGAATGGACCACTGGGCATAACAGGGTCTATGTGAGTGCTACATTTGGAAAGAAGGGAGGATTAATTCCAACAGTGATCCAGGAAAGATTTTATGATAGTAAAAGCAGAGTTTTTTAAAGTAATGCTAGCATGTAAGCTTGATTACTGTGTTCAACACTTAAGAAAGAACCATTGAAGTTCAACTAATCTTATGTACTTCAGACTGAAGTGGACATGGAGAGGGAGTGTGG
The DNA here is from genome assembly GCA_028566535.1 of Scolopax minor. Lineage (NCBI taxonomy): Eukaryota > Metazoa > Chordata > Aves > Charadriiformes > Scolopacidae > Scolopax > Scolopax minor. Next base: position 3,113,913 of record JAOXNG010000006.1, on the reverse strand, counting down.
TGTTTCAGACCTGACACCGAATGAGGTGCCCACACTGTTCTTTGATGGTTTTGCGACCCTGGCCAAAACTGTTTCATCTTTTGACACTTTAGTTAACCTCTCTCCTCAAAAACGGGCTCAGTGATGCCTATCTGCTTGGTTCAGTTGAGAGCTGTGTGTGATGGGAGTACCCTTGAGCAAATAGACATCCTCTAAATGTTTCCAGGAAGGAGAATTACTCACCATTAATAATGCAATTCTGGATCCTCAGCAGCTAGCCTCTGATAGCACCAGTGCTAAGAGGGCAACTAAGTGGAGAAATGGTCCTCCTGGATTGGAGTCCTGTAGTGGGGGGTGATTGTGCAGGGGACTGCTGATGAATCTGAGAGTGGGCATCAGGTTTTAGGGAGTGTAGGCTCTCTTGACCCCCCTGCTCTTATAGTTTCAACTTTCCTGTATTCCTTTCTTCCTTGATACCACAGAGCTTCTCTTCCCTTTCCTCTCTCCATCTTTCCCCTTTTCTCTTACCATCTTCTGTGTGTCCAGAAGAAGTAAGTATTCTTTTCCTTCCTTATCTTGTCTTTCTGTCTGTTGTTAGCTTGCTTTTGTGAAACACTTCCAGGAGGACTTTTTTTTTTTTTTTTAACTGAGCGGTATTTTTTCCCCTTCCTTGGAAGTCTGAGATGCAGAAATGTAAAAGTTTTTTACTTTACTATTTCACAAATGTCAGGAGCATGAAATGAAGTGAAACTAGTTGGAAATAAAGATGAGACTGAAGTACTTTCAACCATTGCATTTTATGTTCTGGTTTTAAACCTGAAAACAGAGTAAATTAAGTACATTTATGTTGTTCCAGTCTTACTCTGTTTATTTCCAAGTGGTCTATAATAATAAGCTAGATTGGTGATGCAGTGGCCATTACATTCTCTGGATAGTTCACAGTTTTAGGCACTAGAAACTTGCTAGTAGTTTAATGAGGCAATGTAAACAAGAACTTAGAATGGTATGTCGTGCCTCTGTAGGTGAGTATTTGTTCGTTTGTGTTTCTGTATTTTAGTTTCCAATACATACTAAATAATCAAGTCAGGATTATCCATTACAGATAGTGACTTCTGCAGTATAGGCAGAATTTTTTTATCAATACAGTGACTGGAATTCCTTTTTAAAAGTAATGGTAGCCAAGGTGCTGATATATCTGCCGTGTGATTTTACGGAAGGCTTAAAATGTCACTAGGGTTTTGATGAAGCTCTGAGTCTTGACAGCACCGATACAGTTTTTATTCCTATCAAGTCACTGATGGTATGATGTTTAAGAGCTTCACCTACAGCCCATTTAAATCAATGGATTTGTTGATGCTTTTCAAGGGCTTTCATTGAATCTCTAAAAGTTCCCTTTCGGCAATATGTTTGTGGATTCACCTCCTTTTTGTGTGCCAACATAAATATTCTTATGCACTCTAGTAAGTTTATTCATAGTAAAACCACCAAATTGGAATTTTAGGCAAAGGTTGCAGAATATTTGTAGCATACAAGTTTCAATTTAAAATCATAAATACATTGCATTTTCATGGGATGGGAACTCACCACAAAGGCTAAGATGTAAATAAATACATTTGCTGAATCAGTTTGAGATAATCATGAGATACAAGCAAAGAGATTCCTATGCACATTAAGTTTTTTCATTGTACTATCACGGGAATAATTGTCTCTGAACATGCTAGTCCTAAACTAATCTTCTGCAAGTTATTTTAGATGCTAATGCTAATTGTGTCATGTCGTCTTATGAATTCTAGTACTGCATTGTAAGACTTAGTAGAATATGGATGAAAACAAATAATTATGCCAATAGAAGGTGGTATCTGTTCTCCCAGTGTGCCTTGTTGATGTTTTTGAAGTTTTGTAATAATGGACGTCAGGAATTTTCACACTGTCTTATTTTGTTGTTCTGAATAGAAGGAGATTTACATGGAATTGAATTACACAGTTGTTAAAAAAAAACAGATCTTTGGTGCCTAATGCACATGGATCTCACATGGAACAGGGAATTCAGTCCAATGGCATTTGATTTGAAAAGCACTGTTTGCATTGGCTGCTGAAAGGGATGTAGGAGTAAAATCTGGGGGAAATAGGGATGTGTCAGGGAGGATGCTGGTGCAATCTGCAGAAGTGCTGGAGGAAATGAACAATAAATAAATCTATTTCCTATTTTAATGGGTACCTTAAAGATATGGTACCACTGGTCTCCTTGCATCCTGCAGATGTTCACATTCTCAAAAATTCAGGTCCCGCATCCACGGAACACGATGAACAAGACCATTAATGTTGTAATGAGCAATTTGTGCAATCAGGTAAGACCCCTTCTGATTACCTTATGATATTTATAGTTCTCTAAGAATGATGAAGTCATGAGGGGTAAAGCTTTTTTTGTTAGTCCTCCTCCCCCTACTAAAATTCCCTGTTCTCCTTTCAGCTTTTAGGCTTTACGTCTTACACAGAAAATTAATCTTCATCTCTTTCCTTATCTTCTACTGCAGAGAGAAAGAAAATCTAACCCCTTCCACCCTTTCTTGGATAAAGTGAGGTCAAATGTATAAATGCAGCCATTTGTATGTCTCTGTCATATTTCTGTCACTGTCTAAATCCTCCCTTTGCTGTGTTCGTTCTCTGAAGGATAATCCTCTCGTAGCAGAGGACTCCAGTCTGGGTGGCAGCAAACGCCTGAGCAAAAGCAATATTGACATCTTGGGGATGGTGGAGGATGAGAAGCTGATGCCCAGGAAACAGAGTGACTCATCCACCTATGACTGTGACACTATCAGCCAGCATCATGCTTTCCTGACCAGGTAACTAGTCTTTGCTGACTGAGTAAAGGAAAAAGGCTTCTTGTGGAATGCAGCCTGTCATCACCAGAGCTACAAGACTGTTGTGATTATTTGTGGTGTGGTGGTTCTGGAGGTTTGCTTAAAGTCCCTGTATACCCTCAAAGGAAACCACAGAGATTTTGCATCTACTATGAACTTAATCACATGTGGAGAGTTTTTTATTTGATCTTTATTCAGTTGAAGGGGTTTGAATATGCAAAACAGAATGCAAGTAGTTCCATTTCTTTGGTGCACCCCCCACAAATCAAGATGGATAAATGCTTTATAATTCTAAATTTCTGTTATGTTTTTTGTTCTAAAGATCTCTCTGGCTTCAATCACAGGGTTTCTATTACTCTGATTATAGTGAGATAATTGCTTTAGGTGCTCCCATTGGTCTGAGCAAGTCAGATCAGCTTTAAAACAACAACAAAAAGAACCCTGCACAAAAGTTTAGGTTAAATGAGAAGGAGATTAGGGGAGGAAGAGTTAACTGAATTAGTTTTCCTGGATCCTAAGAAACTTTCAAAACACAGGTTTGATGGGAAGATAAGCATTCCTTTTGTCTCATTGTTTCTGCCTGTTCTGAGCTCTTTGGTTTTTTACTTACCTGAATTCTTGGTGCTTTTTTTCCTTTACCCATCATCTTATTTCCTTTATTTTGTTGGGAGTGATGCAGAGGGATAAATCTTATTGTGTATTGAAGTTTTAGTTCTGCTAAAATTGAGTATAGTGCAGGCTTGCTACTGTGGCAGTTTTATTAGTAGCAGTTTAAGGTAATTTTATTTTCTTGCTTTGATTGAATATACTATGCGTTGCTTTTGTTGACTATTCTGCTTTTATTTTCAAACTATTGGGTTTTCTGGATATTGATATGTTATAAAGTGTCTGCCCTCTTCATTATTGTTGATTCAGTGCATTTTCTTTGCTCAGCATCCACTCCAATGTATTGAAAGATGGTGCAGACTTTCCTCCCGTGGATTCCAGTCTCTCAGGAGTAAACCTGGGCCGATTTGAATTCGAGGTGTCTGATTTTTTCCTCTTTGGATCACCGCTGGGCCTGGTGCTGGCCATGAGGAGCACTGTTCTGCCTGGCCTGAACGGTAAGTGTTTTCTAGGGTTGGAATACAGGCTGCTTAATGACCTTTGTAATTTAAGAGACTCCTGTAAAAGGAGGTAAATGAAAAACCTCACTCAGTCTTTAACTAGGCTAAGTTTCTTCCTTTAAAAGATGGGAGTGTGTCTTCTGCTCTGTTGTACGACATATATTCCCTGTCATACAACATGAAGCTTACACCTCAGTAAGGATCAGTCCTTGAAAAGAAACAGAAGTAACATCTGTGCTTGGTTCAGCATTGAGTCTTGTTCATATCTCTCTTTGTGGGTAAGTTTAGCCCCTGGGTGTGTTGGTTGTGGGTCATGTCTCTGCTAATAGCCTAGTGATCAGATACATACAGGATTTTTTTGTTTTCTTTCTAAATACATCTGAATTTTGTTGTTTTTTCAGTTAATATATGAACTTACTTTACTTTTCAAAATTCAGGTTGCGTTTTTGTTTTGCCACTGTGGTTTGGATAGCACAGCATCTTCATAGGAAATAATACATTCATTTATCGGGTGAGGGAGAAAAATCAGTTGCAATACTGCAAAGAGACAACAGTTGAGGACTCACAATTTATTTCTTCTCAGTTTTTGGGCTTTTGAGTAATGTGGTTCTCAAAGTCACATGTGATTGCGGGAATAAAGTGGAATGTAAAATAAACTGAAAATTATTTTTGTTGCCATAAGTAAGAGAGTTGGAAGAGGCTTGCCACTCTATGAAAATATCAATGTTTTTTAATTCCAAATTCATCATGAGCATTTAGTTACATCCACAAAGTGGTACTGTTCTACCTTAGGATGGCTATAACTGTTGCATGTTTTGCACTTATTCTCAATGGGAACTAGAACTGCTAACTGCCACAGTAGTAGGAAGTAATCTCCTTTGGAATATCATGTACTATATTCCGTTGCCACGTTGGAAGAGGGATGTGAAAACAGCTGATAACTCAGAGGATATGCTTTCTTGTTGCCACTAAATATCATAATTTGCCCTATGCTGACAACTTTCATAACCTATGCTGTTTGCATTGCTGGCTTTCTTTGTCTGCCTTCTGTGCACCTTCAGAAGGCAGACACACAGAGAAAAAGTTCCTGTGCAAGAAGTGTTAGGCAACTGGTTTAATTAGATTAAGCACTTCCTATATGCTTAGCTCTGACAGTTAATATTAAACGTGACAAGAAAGAAAGAAAAACCAATATACTACCCGCTAGGGAAGGAAGCTCTAGTTTAGTAGGGCAATACCCAGTTTACTGCTGTAGTTTATAAGGACTAGATCCCTAAATACATATATCAAAGTTATAGGCTTGGCAAAATATGGTTTTAATTATAATGCAGTGCAATGCTTTACTTCACAGAATGTACTTCACACTATTTGGGCTCTGCAAGAGAATTATATTTTCCTTGCAACAAATTAATTTCTGCTATGCTTAAATGCTCTTACACAGAGCTTAATGCAAAGAATTGTAAGAATCATAAACTTCATTTCTGTACGTCAGCTTCCATAACTGCAGTGCTTTCTGTAACCTGACTGCTCCTGCTGTCACCTAGATTTAAGTCCTCTGGACATAACAGGCTCATCAAACCATTTTGCTAGTAAATACTTGAAGTGCTGAGTATCATAGCTGTAATGCTCAATAATAAATATATTTACAGGATTTTTACACTTCTTTCTTCTTCCTTCCATCTTCTTCTGTGGCTGGTTTCCACATCTGCTGCATGCCTGCATTCTTGATTGTGATCTCTCTGTAAACTCCTTTGCAGCAAAGTGTTCTTTACCTATGAAATAGCAAACAATTTAGTTAAATTTCTTGTGGCTGGATATATGCTAGTCTGGAGTTCGCAGAAGACCATATTAATCATGTTTTGTATAGACTCCTTGAAATTTGTGAAGGGGCAATACTGAACTCTGTCTCATTCTCGTCCAAGTATGCCAGGTCCGCCCTGCCTGCAGCCAAGTGTACAGTTTCTTTCACTCTGCTGACCCATCTGCCTGCAGACTCGAACCATTGCTGGAGAAAAGATTCCACCTCCTGCCCCCATTCACTGTCCCACGCTACCAGAGATACCCACTTGGGGATGGAAGATCTCACCAGTTAGGTACAGTGCCTGTTTTCATAGCTTTTCTTACCTGTTTTTCTCTTAAGCATTCTCTCCTTACAGCAGCTCAAGAGGATTTGAAGTACCAACATGCTAACATTGCTAAAAACAAGTAATCTGAGACAGAATGGCAATAGACATATTTATCAAGTGTGGAACCAGAGGAGATTACCAAGAGAAAATTATTCTTATATTTGAATTTTGTGATGCTGGTTGTATTAAAGAGGAGTTGGATGGTGATACCACTGCTTTTGTGTACTTGCAAGCTTCCGTATGTTTGACTATAATTTTAAACAATTTCTTTTTACAATTAGTTGACTTTTGCCTAGACTTCAGATATGGTTTCTCTTGGTCACTTGTGGTTGGTTTATTTTAGATATCTACTAGGACAATTCAGAGCAAATCGTCTTTTGATTGCTGTTTTCCTAAGTAGGCTACTAAACAGTAGTTATGTTGGATAGTAAATGTTTGAATCTAGGAAAAGACAGAAATAGACTGATTTGTGGAGAAGAAAGAGGAAAACATGGATGAGCAAGGTGCCAGTAGAAGGATTTGAAAAGCAACAGTTGACCTTGAGTTGAAGAAGGTTGATTTGTAGGTGTTGGCTTCACTGAAACATGAAGATCTAACAGTTCCTTGGGAACTGACTTCAGGAATAGCAAAAGTGGGGACAGCCCAAACTAGGGAATATGTGCTCTTTTCTCACCTCTGTGACTGAGTTTTCTTTCAATGGCAATATATAGTCGCTTTGCATTCTTACTTGGAGTTACTAGAAAGCCTGACTGTGCAGTTGGAAATCCTGATGGTTAGGCACAAATTCTGTCACTGAGATGTATCTAAAGCTATCTTGAAAAGATGAACCCTCCTTTAAATTACTGTCATAGGAAGAACAGTTCCTTTAGGCTGCTTTTCAAATTGAAAACCTTGTGTTGGTACATTTCATCAGCTTTGTTGTGTTAAAGTAAAACCTGCAGATACAGTGATTCTTGAAGCAGAGGCTTTATAAGTGATCTGGGAACAACTGGTGTTCTTTTTGAATTCATCTAAGGCACTGGGTCACAAGATTCCCCTGCAGAGCATGTAAATCTGGAACCCCTGTCTGTTGGCTATATCATAAAATAAAAATTGGTATATTATAAAATAAAAAATCCTGAGTAATTATGATCAGCAAATGTTCCATAGTATGGTTTTGTATTTAAACCTCTGTGCAGAGTTAAATCATTGTTGTGCTTTACACCTGAGCTGCATTAAACTCCAATGAATGTGAAATCCTCCCATTTAAATGCAAGTGCTTTGAGATCCTTTTGGAATTTAAGGTTCATCATTCAGAAAGGAATTCTATTGAGTATAATTTTTTTCCCTATCTCTGATAACTGGGCTTGTGAAAGTATTTCTATAAATGAGAGCCTTCATGGTGTCAACTGGAATGGTAGTTTACTAATCAGTCTTGATGAGACCTAGTTACACCAAACTAATTATTATGTACTGCCCAAACCAGCCTTTTCTAATAATCTTTCATGTCATTAAACAATCTCATTCATTGTTCCTTTTCTCATAAAATGTGATGATTAAAATAAGAATGATTCTGTTGTCTGCCTGACATTCCTCATAGGTGCTTCTTTCAAAAAAATATAATCTGGAAACTGCACGAAAAAATTTACTACTAGAAGAGAATTTCCCCAGATGATTCCTAGGAACAGTTCAGCAATAACATGGTGCTGGGGGTGGACATCTGTAGCTCTCTTTCAGTTCTTGCCAATCAAACAAAATTCTTGGTGTCAGCTCTGCATAAGGTTTATCTTGAAGCTTTTAGTTTATCGAATTTACTTTTTCCATTGAGATTCAGAAAACATCAAAGACTTAAATGGCAGGACTTAAAGAGCAGAGCACACATTTATCTGGATGTTTGCCTTTTGCATCCAGCAGGCATCGAGACTTATCGTTGACTCTGCCCCTAGCATCATTCTGACTGTAGAATGTGGTATTCTTTCTGTGTGTGATGGACTGACCTACTAAGAGCTTAATGATGATGAAAGCTGGCTCTTACCAGGCTTGATTTTGACAGTCACAGAAACTAGCCCAGAGAATTATTCCTCTTTCTGTCAATTACTTAGTCAGGTGCAATTGTTGATACTATTCCTAGTGTGGATGTGATGACATTAGGCTATTGCTGAAATAGCTTAATAAAATAAAATTATTTGAGGCGTGGTTTAAATTCAGTTTTCTGAATATTTAGGAGAGTCGACACATAGCAAAGAGAAAGAAAAATTAGCAGATATGTTGTCTCACAACATGTTTTCCATTCTGTGCAAAGTTACTATTTTTACTTCTTTCTCCATTTTAGTGGGAATGAAAAAGCTAAACTCTTGAAAAATAATAATGGGGGAAGAAGGATTAGATTTGGGTCAATTTGCAATTGTTTCAGCAGAGCAACAACCATTCAGAAGCAGAATAATTATTTTACAAGTACAACCTTTTTTATTCAGTGAGTCAGGGGAAGCAGATAGTATATATTAGAACACTGCCAACCGTGAGCACTTCATGGAGATTTAGCTCTTGGTTTTGGGATTCATTGCAGCTTCCTCTGTGGAATTCCCTGGTGGTTGATGTTTGGGTCAGGGTTCTGGTTCAGATAGACCTCTAAAGGTGTGCAAATTGGCACCTTCCCTGTTTCTCACTGCTTATGTCCATGAGTTCTGCTGCTCTCTTCAGTGAACTCATTTGTGTGGTATTTTAGGCCACCTAATTTAGGGTTTGTTGTCAGAAGGACCAGGTGCCTTGCCGTATGACATAGAATCGGACCTTTTACTTCTTTGTGCTGTTTCTTTGACTGCAAAGACTGTTTAATACTTCTTCATCTTGTGAGTTAAGTAATAGGAAAGCAGCATTGTATTTTTTTTTTCATTTGTCTGTGTTGGAGTCTGTGTAGTTTACCTGAGACAAAGGAAGTAGAGAAATTATCCTTCCATTCTTTTCACCTCCGTCAAGCTTTCCTGTAGCCACACATGGCTTTCCTTGCTGCATGGTGTCAACAAGATTTCTTTGAAACAACAGTACATTGCAATTTCCTTAATGAAAACTCTAAGCATCCGTTCCCATGGAAACTGCAATTGAACATATTCTGTCCAAACTACATACCCATCATAAAGTGTTAGAATTAATTGTTTCTCTGATTCAGTTGGAGGGCAGCTCCTTGTGTATTCTAATGCAATTGAGATATTCAGGGTTGCATCAAAACAAGCCAGAATCTTTCTAGCTGTGTCTGCTTTTTGGAAGGGATATTCTATAGACACTTATGCTTCCAATGTATATTTTTAAGGAATGATGTTGTTGAAAGCAGCAGCTTCCTGTTGTGTTCTCCTGTGTGTATTCATTGCATTGAGAGTTGGTAAGACTGGAAAAGTTGAAGGAAAACTTATTCCCAGCCTGCAGTACATAAAGAATCTTATGACAGTACCCAACCCAAGACCATGCGAAAGATGAGCACAGCATGATTACAGTTACTTGTCTGAATGGGACTGAAATACGCTCAGAAATGGAGCAATACATCATCCAGGGCTGTCTGCTTTCTTTTGTATTGTGTGTGTGTTGAACTGGGTGTCCTTTTTTCTTCTGTTCACTGTTTTAATCTCTCCAAGATTTTTTTTTCTCTGAAAAACAACACTGAGGAATCAGTTGATTTGATATGCACTTTGCTGTATGTCCTGTCTCCCTTCTGCCTTTCCTAGATACAGCAGGGATGTGCAGGCTGCTTCAAGCAAAATTATCAGTAATGCTTTTATTTAAATGCATGTTTGTTTGTTTGTTCTTACATGTTTCAAAACAGTCCTTCAGGAGGAAGGCTATGTTTTTTTCATTAAGTACAGGTGTTAGCCATGGCTCTTGGCTTTGTCAGAGTGGCATGAATAAATGAGAATTCTGTTCCATTTGGGAACACACAAACCAGTGGATATCCTTGCTGAAGGTTCTCTCTCTAAAGTCATCTTGCTCATGTCAGGACAAGAGAGGTATCACAGATTCCTAGGGCTGTGTAGCCCTTTTCAGGGATCGCTTCAAAATGGACAGCGTTGAGTGTGAAGTAAAATAACTTCCAAACATCAGTACACAGTTTGTAAGATCTTGGACAAAACACCCAGCTGCTGTTGCACTTTAATGGCAGTAGGGTGTGCTTTCTCCATTTAGTTCCACCGTCTCATGCTGTCCTCCTCGTTCTGAAGGTGTTTCATCCATGGTCATTAAATCTGGTATTATTCAGGAAAATACTTGTTAGTTCTGTACTAAAAACAAAGTAAAAAAAAAAAAAATGACACACACACACTCTAGTTCCAAAGGCATGTTGTTCATCCCATTGTTTATTTTTTTTTTTATGATTTTAATTTCTGTAACCTGCAGGTGATGCTATCCACAACCACAGTGCTCTGTTCCTTGAGAACAGCTCTTTGAACATACCTTTCTCTCAGGAGAGCCCTGGATCTCCAAATGCATCTGATCAACCACAAGGAAAAACAAGAAAGTTGAGCTTGGCCAGCACAAACAGTGAAAATTCAGGGTCAACGGAAAGCTTGCCATCAGCAGACCTCACCAACAGTGAGTGGAGCCTGATGCTGTGTGTTGTCTGTATGGCAACAACCCTTCCCTCCACATCCTTTCTGTGGAAAAGTTTATTATGAAAAGGAAAATTACCCACTTGGAAATTTGGGGAGAATGACAACAGTCTAAATTGCTGCAATTTTAAATAACGCAATTTAGCATCCTCTTCTGTTTGTAATTAAGTAGATAAATAGACATGAAGTCACTCATAAATAGTCATTAAGGCTTTCATACTAACAGGGGTTTAGACACTTGTTATAGGTATGAAGAAATATAGATAGATAAGATTTGTTACCCATAATTAAAAGCGCTATAAATCATTATATTGTCCTGTTACAGACTGTAGTCATATATCAATATTCCATTCACTATTTGGGAAGCATTTGCAATTCTTACTCTGTAACATTATTGTAAAAGTACTAGTCTTTCATGGTATGTTTTCCATGGACCAGGAAGCAATGGGAATCACACTGAGGTGATTCTTCCTTCCCAAAACTTGGACCCAATAGAACTGTTTAGATTGCAGACATTTAAGTGATGATGCAGTCAGTCAAAATGGAACTTTCAGATTTGATAGATATTTTTAGCAGACTCTAAATGTCAAGATTAAAAAAGCAGACTTCATTCAATTGTCTAGCTTAAACATAAAGACAGCAAGAGATTTATTAAGAAGATATTTTATAGAAATGTGATGCTATTTTGTTTGGTTTTTTTGTAGTTACTGCAAAGTGGTGGGGAACAAAACGAATAGATTATGCCTTGTATTGTCCAGATGTGCTGACGGCCTTTCCAACTGTGGCCCTGCCACATCTCTTCCATGCCAGCTACTGGGAATCAACAGACGTTGTGGCCTTCATTTTAAGACAGGTCATTGATCTATTTATTTTTTCTCTCTGCAACAAATAACCTCATGATTGTTAATTGCATCTTCCAAGGGCGATCAGTCTCTTAACCTTTAGTTCAGTTAGATGGCTAATGTTGGTTGCGTCACATGCTAATGGGTGTAGGAGATGTAGTTTCATTGGAGAGCGGAAGGGGACAGTGAGC
>JAOXNG010000006.1:3085212-3096888 GCA_028566535.1 Scolopax minor | reverse complement strand
GAGAAAAATTTTCGTCAGTTAGTTATCTTTTCTTGGTCTTGTCGCTGTGGTGTCAGCTCAGATTTGAAGCAGTGATTATCTGTTTACTGGCTGGTTTGGAGGTGCCCAGGCCACTGCATTTATCCCTACTGCAACACAAATCCTCAGTGTAATTCCATTTAAGAGCACTTGATCTTGCAAAATATGGGGACTGGATGACTGTAATCAGTCTTCTTGTGGCAAGAATATGTGACTTGGGATATTTTGCAGCCTGTTCATTGGGGAAAAGACTGCTGAAGGGTATAGCTTTGTGTTCTTCAGACTGGTAAGATTTTCTTATTGAAAGCAACAGTAGAGGATGTACTGCCTTGCTCTCGGCACCTGTTTATCTGTTGATGTTAGGCTGATCAAAAGAGTTACATTAATTCTGTACTCAAAACCATGCTTGTTCTAAATTTGGAAAAGGAAAATAAAAATGTCAGCGCCTGAAAATAAAAATTCTTTGAAGTAAAATCAGTCAGCTCTCCAGCATTTCTTTAAAAATCTCTGTGTTAAGTAAAGCATGAAGAATGAAAATGGGTGAAATAAAATCTGTTGTCTGAGATGGAGGACTGGGGTAGCTGTGGTTTTACAAAATCTTATGTTTAATAAAAGTCCAGTTTGATTTAGTGCAGAGTTTTAGTTTCATACTGCAATTAGAATTAAATTTCTTGGTGACTTAAGAAGGAGCTTTACAGCTTCCTTTGAATCCCTACTTTGGAGGCAAAATCAGTGGGATGAATCTAGCTGAAGCAGAATGTGGTGTTACCCACCAGTTAACCAAGACCGAAATCAATTTACAATCTTATGTAGTGCTAATTGAGGAGGAAGCAATGGTTTACCTCAGTGTAATAGAACAGACAATCAATTCAAGAGAAGACAGTTACTTAAAAACAAATTAAGGTGTAGTCAGAAGCTAAGCTCCAATGGGCTTTTAGACTGCAGGAGTAAGTTTCAAACAGGAATAAAAGAAATTATCCTGTCTTTGCTCACTAAGCTGTGCACACATATTCTAAGAATTTTCATCACCAGATATAAATTTCTAGTTCATACAATAATTATCTTTCTAAAAGAAGATGTGGTCTTCAGATTACATTTTTTAGGGAATATGAAGCCATGCATTGATAAGAGCTTTGGATCATTTTGTGCTTATTAGTGTCTTAATGTCCAGAACTCTTGGGAAAAATACTTAATGAGGACAGGACTGCATTTCACATGCCTTTTCATGAGAAAAGCCATCTATAATTGCATTTCTCTGATGGGTTAGGTTTGGTTTGGGCTAGGCTGCCATTTTTTTTAAAAAAACACCCACCTTTTCTGGATTGGTATTTCCACTGTAATTTGCAAGCATAGAGGGATGAGTAATGCTGGTATTACCAACTGTTTGCCTAGTGGAGAAAAGCTGATTTGTGTAAGTAAATGCCAATAAAAGGTGCATATCACTTCTTCCATTGTAATTTCTAATGATTTGCCAGTAACTGTAGACTGCTGGGAAAAAAAATGTAGCAAACTGCTGTGTGCTAGGTGTGTATGTACGTGTGCATGTGCATACATATAGCATTCATGCCTTATAAATGTACATATATAGAAAGGTGGCAGGTTTGAGTAGTAGTTTGAGTACTTCAGGGCACTTTTGGCCAGTTTTTTCCTAATTAGTTTAGGTATTTATATGCATGTTATTTCTTATTAAAGTCAGCTTCCAAATTTGTCTCTGGAAAGCTGTTTCTTAAAAGTTTAAGTTTTAATTGCCCCATGTAGGACTGAGATCAGAAGGCCTATTTGACAGTGATTTTGAAGCTGTAGATCCAGACAGCTCTAATTTCAGGTCTTCACTAGAACATGCAGAAAGTACACTGATATTTTGCTTTTTAAATGTATTTATTGCTTTGACTCTCCAGAGGGGACCAAAGCAGCGCCACAAGTTACCTGACTGTGCTTCCCCAGGGAATGGAATGTGTTGTGTTCAGTATCGATGGTTCATTTGCAGCAAGCGTTTCGATTATGGGAAGTGACCCCAAAGTCCGAGCTGGGGCCGTTGATGTTGTCAGGTAAGTAAGTGAGGTTTGCACACTTCACTTTTAAAATCTTTGACTTTCCTATTTGAACACAATGGGAAGGAAGAGGGAAAAATAGGTTGTTTTTTTTTTAATAAGTAAGCAACAGTTCTTTAAAGTCCAGGGTTCTTTGCTTGGACATGAGTTCTGCCTGATTTTCAGAGGAATCTTAGAATGATATGATTTACTTAGAAATTTGTAGTTTAAATTACCTAAAGATTAAACGTTGCATCTTGGGAATACGGCCTTATAGTGTGTGCAGTGAATTAGTAACAATTGCATGTGGTACTGTGATTAGAAAAGAGTGTATTTTGTGTTTTGTGAACTTCAAATAATGACATACTTCTTCAAACATACAAAGTGCCTGAATGCAAAAGTGGTTTTTTTTGAGGAAATATTTAAAAGGCTTTTTAATCCATTCTTGCAAATCTGTTAATGTTGCACTGGACACGAAATACAGCTCTAATTTTGGAACTTGCGTGGGAATGAAGGGATGTGAATTTTCAAGGTTTTCCACTCCTTAGAGCTGAAATGGCAGGAAATCTGATTAAAAGTTTCAAAGGTAGCAGGACTCGATACATAGAAAAGTCTATTCTAAATACATTTTGAAATAGCTCAAATTTTGTATAACATACTGTATAAGAATCTCTCTTGCTTCCCTCCATCTCCTTCAAGATGTAGACATTATTATGTAATTTCTCAATAGTAGCAGAGATCTAGGCATACTGCTTTCTGCTTGCTGAAGGATAACGACTGACTTCTGTCTCTGTGCTGAGAAAATAAATGCTTACCAGAGGTCTGGGTCTTGTTTCTCTTTCTGCACTCATATAGTTTACCTGGTGTTTCTGACAGGCATTGGCAGGACCTGGGATATCTGATTATCTATATTACTGGCCGTCCAGATATGCAAAAACAACGTGTGGTTTCATGGTTGTCTCAACACAACTTCCCACAAGGGATGATCTTCTTCTCAGATGGACTTGTTCATGACCCGCTGCGACAAAAGACCATTTTTCTCCGGAATCTCATGCAAGAGGTACCAAAAAACAATTTATAACCTTAAAACCTTTTTCCAGAGACTGTTATCCCATCGTGTTAGAAATCTCCCTTCCTTTTGAACAGTCAATCTCACTGGCCATCAGAGTCATTTTGCCATTCCTCATTTATTTTCTCACTTTTTAAAGAGCAAGGAAGGCTAATAAAACATCCAAAGGAGCCTCCTGGCATGACAAATAAATAAATGAATTGCTTATTCTTTCCTGTGTGCACATGTGTAGTTCTTGCTGGCATGCAGGCAGAAAGATTTAGCTTTCTGTGATTTGCAGAATGAGCTTGTTAACAATGAACTCATCTGCTGCCGCATTGCGAAACGAGTGCCATCCTTGTAGTGCGTGGTGTTCAATAGAGCGTTCACTTTGGAAGTAATATTTGTTTCAGTGCCACATCAAAATTTGTGCTGCATATGGTTCCATGAAGGATATTTCTGTGTACAATGTCTTGGCTCTGTCGCCATCCCAGATCTACATAGTTGGACGATCAACAAAGAAATACCAGGCACAGTGTCAAGTAAGTAACTCTCACTACTCCGTCAGGAAGTCCTGGGGGGAGCAAGGAAATGCACACCAGAGAATGCATGGGCAATCACACACACATACAAAAAAGATGAAGAGCAAAGACAGTGTTTCAGAGAAAGAACGACAGTTTTGCTTGCAGCTGAGGCATTTTCAGGCATGGTGGATAATAAAGAAAATTGAGTGGTCATAAGTTGTATCTGCAAGTGCATGTGTCATTTATTGCTGAATGACAGAATGGAACAGGTCACCAGAAAGAAAAGTGAGGGGTGGGGAGTATTAATACTCTGTAGGTATCTAATTGGGATGGCAAAGATAGGAACCTAATTCCTCCTAGAGCTCATAGGCTGAGGCAGCAGTAATTTGTCACTCCCTTTCTTTCCTTCCTGTTTCAGTTCCTCAGTGAAGGTTATGCAGCCCACTTGGCCTCGCTGGAGTTCAGTCTCCATTCACGACCCAAAAAGAACAACTCTCGGATGATCTTGAGAAAAGGCAGCTTTGGCCTCCACTCCCAACCAGAGTTTTTGCGCAAGAGAAACCATCTCCGCAGGACTATGTCTGTACAGCAGCCCGACCCACCTTCTTTGAACCCTAAGCCAGAGCGTGCCCAGAGCCAGCCCGAGTCAGACAAAGATCACGACAGGCATTTGCCCTCCATTGCCTGGGTTCGAGGTGGAGTTCACAAATTTGAATCTGTCCCCTAGGTAGCTTCGGAATTACAGATCTTGGGTGCACCCCATTCAACTTGTAGACATGTCTCAAAGATAGGATTTAGGCAGCTTCAAACTAAGAGATGTAGAGGGAAACCTGTACCTCAGAGTCTTCCCTGCTCTGGATTCTGCCTTCTTACACCAACTGGGGAACTTTCAGTCTGTTCCTCTTGACATGTTTATTGGGAAATTTTAAAACAATCTAAAACTATTGCAAGTGCTTATAACATCCAAGCAACAGGAAATATACTCTTCGTTATTTTTTACAACAGATATAATAAAATGTGCAATAAGAGAAAAAGCTGTAACAGGCTGATTTTACTCAGAGGGATCATTAACTAGCTGCACCGAAAGCAGTATAAGGAATAAGTCCAATAGCTTACAGAGAAGGTTTGCACTTCAGACATTGAATAGTTTAATCTGTTCGATATGAACTATTCTTCACTTTCGATAAAAGGATAGACTTGCAAGGGAAGCAGAAGTGGGAACTACAGTAACGGGGGCTCAGGATTTGTACAGCAAGATACTTTTTGGGTACCTTAAACCCAAGATTTGCTTTCAGCGTACAGTGCTGTCAACAGACCCCAGCAAGAGCCCTCTTGTTTGTGTGAGGTGCTGAATGTGGAGTAAATGGGAGAACTCCACTTATGAACCAAATCATAAAAACTTCATGTTAGAAATAAATGTATCTGCCACAGTTTGAAGCAGTTAGTGTTGCTGTTTACAAAGTAGTGTGCAAGTGTGCAAAAATCACATTGTTTTGTGGAACTTGGTGACTGTGCAAAATGTGTGGACTATTCCCATAGAGATCGCTCTGACTATCTCAGTCCGAGAGACAGATCCTCTTTTAGCTCAGAGATGGTGAGCTAAAGGGAGCCCGTTTACTAGGGGATCTTCGGACTTCAGAGCAATCGCTTTTTTCATTACTCTGATTAGAATCTTTACACTGGAGAAAAAAAAAATGGAATTCCTATGGGTAAATTGTTTACCTTCTCATACTTTAGAGCAACTGCTGTGTTAAGACAATCTGTAGCTTTCAGAATTACAGCATTTGAGCTTCAAAGAATGGATATGCCAAATTACATGCCAAATAGACATTTTCCTACTGATTTAAATTTTTATCAGATCTCTCAATGAATTTATGAGAAGTAAAATATGTGAAATTTTCCCCAAGAGGTAGTATTTCTGAAGTGTTGTAGTTAGTTCAACATAGTAGAGGGTGTCAGACTCTTCATGCAGATACTTCCTTTGCACTAAATTCACCAAGAGAACTTTAATGACTGAACTGAAGCATGTTTTAAAACCTGCAATGAAATTACAAATGCACAGAAATCCCCTTTTAACAAAACAGGACTATTGACAGGGAAAGCTCGAAGTCAATAGGAGAATTCTTTTTCAGGTTGGTTGGTTTAATTTCAGAGAATGGGGGTGGAAAGGGTGTCATGCCTTTCTGCACCTCCCACTCCCCGCGTCACTTTCAGGTTTTCCTGGTCAGTAGTTAGACCAGAAACAGTCTCTCAACAAATCTTTGGTTAACGATTTTGAAAGTTGACAGATAAAGCAAACAAGAAATGCAATGGAAAACTACTAACAGTGCAGAAGTAAACCTAAGTCTGTACTCCCTATTCACCCAAAAGTTTCAGTGTGATCTTTGAAAGGCATAATAATGTGGCTTTTGCCTTAAAAGGCAAGTAGCTTATAAATGGAGATCTTTGATTTATTTTTTTAGACAATACTTGGCAGGATCATCAATTTCAAACTTCTTGATAGATCTCTGGCACATTGGTAATTTGTTTTTATAATGCTTCCTTTAAGGGAAGGGATAATCTCTGCTGAAGATTTAGAGAAGATGTTGTTTGGTAGCTTGCACTAATTGGCAGCAGGTGACTACATTATAGGGGGATGGGTTTTTATGCTCTTGTTGCCAAGTCAGCCAGCAACCAAAGCTAAATGAAAGATACCCACAAACTACATTGAAGCAGTCTTCAGGTTTACAGATGCTTCCCCAATAGCATCACACCTATTTCTTTAACCTATAAATTTGGAGGAAATATTCTGTGTTCTGTCTTGGCCTGCTGTGTCTATTAATTCTAATCAGAGAGTCCTTTTCTCCTCCCATCCTCTGCAGTGAGGAGGAGCATCTCCCTCCCTCAGTTCACTTGTAATGTGCTCCTAATTGTGAGCTTTAAAAATGCCTGGGAATCCAAGGCTTGGGAGGTCACTAAGTAGATTTTAAATTTGCTGAGGGGACCTAAAAGCAATGTTGATGGGCCACAAAGTTCTTTTTAAGCACTGCGTGTTGTCGATCATGTGTCCAGACAGTAATCACTGTTGCTGCTGCTAAGTTCAAAGCTAATGTTGCTTTAGCTGTCTACCTCTCTCATCCAAGAAACAACTCCAAAATCTATTTTTCATTTTAAGTTGCTGTAGTCGAAAGGCCTGCTTCCTTTCAGAAGAGGGATCTGTGTGTAACTCTATGACTGTGTTAAAGGATCTACTGGCTGAGCAGAAGATAGAGAAATCTCCTAGGTCTTACCCGTGCAGACACAATGCCATTTTGCAGGGTACCATGCCATGGAAATTCTGATTTTGTGTATTTCTATTAATAATTGGGTCACCTTTGCACTAGTTACTCTGCTGGTTTCTCTTAAGAATGTTATGAGTTAATAGTAGTAAAACAAATGCTAGTGTGCATGTGTGATGATCTCAAAGTTTCTACACGTGATGTAGCTAAAAATATGAAGCTAAAATATCAAGCTAAACATATTTTCCCTAACTTTGTTACCTTCAATATAGGAGAGCTTATGTGGCCTTTGCATAATTCCAACACTACGTATTGCTCAGGGATAGAATGGTTTAACTCCTGATCACATGCCTCCAGCTGAGTGCTTTGGCACACAATGATACAGACATGAAGCTGGAGGTTAAGGCTTCATGTTAATTAGGAGCCGAGCCTCTAAAACATTAGATGCCAGATGAATTTGTTTGAAAGCACTGTTTGAAAGTTAGAAAGTTAGTTGCCACTGAAATGGTAAAACAACTTCTGTTGGAGCTGAGAGTATGAACAATTTGAGTGTGATTTTAGACATCAAATATTCCATGGCGCAGGCTGGGGACCTTGTATGCCTTGAACCACTCTTGGGCTTTTTCCCAGCTGTGCCTAGGGCGATTCCTGAGGTGATTCACTGGTTTTATAGCATAATTTTCAATCATGTTTTCTCTCAGAACATTTCCATCTGTTCAGAATTTAAGTTATGCACTTTGTCCATGTGAAACTGCATGTAGCGGTTCATGGGCATTCACTTTACAATTGGATTTCTGTTTCACTTGTGTTTTCCTGGAGGATTATCAGTTCTCCTGAGCAAGCCCTTCGAGGATGAGCTTGATCCTACCCTCGTCTTGCTCCCGCTGCCAGTCCTCGATGGCTGCACTCCCTGCGCGGTTGGGGCTGACTGGGCTGTAGGGTCTGCGGAGGTGCAAAGCACATGGGGATGGGGCTGCTGGGGGAAGGCTGCCTCCCATCTGTTACAGAAAAGCATTCTTTTAACCTGCTGAACAGAGGAAGCAAAGTGAAGCTGTAAAACAAACTTGCTGTTGCAGCCCCACGTCAGGGCAAAGTAGGGCACAGCTGGGAGCATTTATTACTTTACCCTGTTGATATGGATCCAGCTTTAAATTACTGTGAAAAAATGGCTGTGATTAATAGCAGTGGTAGACATATCTGAGCTATTGTGAAAATACACCTTCACAACTGTGGTGTTTTTGGAGTTTCTTTTGTGTGTGTGTGTGTGTGTGTGTGTGTGTTTATGGGTGTAGCTACTGGAAGAGACCTTAAGTGAAGTTATGGTTCTGCTTTCACAGCAAATTTGTAACCAATATATTTTAAAAAAATAATATTAGATGGCTGTTTATTCAATTTTGTTGTCTAGTTAGGTAAGTTTGAAAAAAGATATAATTGTATAAAGAGTGCAGAATATTCCACAGACCTAAATAGTGATGTTGATCCAAATCTGCTTATTATGAATAACTTTTTTTTTTTTTTCCAAAGTTTTTTGCGTACACTGGTGTTCTTGGAACAGAATCTTGCTTGACCAAAGTACTCCTATTTAGTTTTGTGGCATGGTTTATAGTTATTCAGCATAAATTTTTGTTAGGTGTAAAAATGACATGGCATCGATAATTCTTGCTCGTTGAGGTTCATGAGAACTGCCATTTTGATTTGTTTATATGAAAATATATATATGAAAATTCTTAGAGATTATTGCTTTCACCAATTCCTCTAGTACCTAGGGAAGTCACTTCTAAACAGTTAAAACTTGCACTAGTTATGTAGAATTGGAACCATCAGTAAACTAGAGGAAAAAAATATTACATACCTTAATCTATTAAACAGAACGATGATGCTTTATTTGGAAGCACCACCATTCTACAAAATAGCCTTTGTTTGCTATTATTAGTGATCAAGTTTTCCCATTTATACATTGCAGTCTTTAGGGCAGGGCACTGCCAATGTGTGTATTTAGGCAAATCCCCAGTACTTAGATCTATAGTATCATCATGTACTTCATGGAATAAACTTAGAAGGGAAAAAAAGACATTTTTTCTTCTTTCTGTATTGCTTCCTGTCTTAAACTTGCTAAAAACTTTGCTTATGAGCATTTTTAATAGTACTTGAAATCAATAGGTATTTTCAGTTTTTAAAATGTGCAAGTGCAACAATTGTTACTCAGTAAATAGGATTTTCCCCAGTTTCTCCTTCCCCCCTTTGCCATCCAAGCCACAGAAAGGTGAGTAAATCATAAAAATACTAGATGGAGTATGCATACCTTTTTTTTAATAAGCTCATTGGCTTAATAAGAAACAGATTGTACACTGCAATTTCAGCATATTTCTGATTAGAGCTTGAAATGTGGGATCTGAAATGAAGATTTCTGCATTGAATTGTTTATTTTAGGCATGCAGGAGAGAAAGCGGCACTTTCCATTCCCATCTGGAGCTGGTACAGAATAGAATTCCCATAAACACCAAACTTTCCAACTTACCTCCTCAGCTTCACCACGAGCAGTGATTCCTCATGGTCCATGTTCGTAGCTTCAGCAGAAACTGTGGGTTTAACAAGGTAACTTGACTTCCGTGATGTTTAATAACCCAAGTGTAAATATAGGTTCCTACAGATTATCCTCAATTCAGTCACCATAGAAATGGAGGTAATAACACATTTTTCTGGATGAAAAGAACTCTCTTTTTCAGAAAAAAAAAGAAATGGCCTGGAGCAGCTAGAATCCTGTGCTGTGGACTCTGGAATTGAAGTCAGGTGTTGGTATTTCCTCTTTCCCTCATTTTAGTTCAAGACCAAGGTAAAGGAATTACAGTTTACCCTTTGTTTTTTTCCTCAATAAGGTACCTTTGAAACTGGATATAATTTTGGGGGGAAAGGCGGGAGGACATGAAACAAATCTGACAGATAATTTCTCTCTTGTAAGGATGTACAGCACTTACTGGGGGGAGAGGCAGGTTTACCGTGATGTGTTAGGAGATAGTATATAGCTGAGATTATAGGGTTGAAACATAATTCACAGATTGCAAGCTTTAAAAATAAAGTTATTCTGAGAGGACTGGTGTAGGGCCCAGAATGGCAGTCCTCTCACAGAACCCCAAGCCTTCCGTGTAACTTATTTTTCTATTTGAGGGGGATGTCCACTTAAAACTGAAATCATACAAGGAAACTTGAAATTGTACATGTTCTTTCAGTCTATAGTTTTATTAAGTGCGTACTTTTAAATATTGTTTGTCAGTGAGAAGGTTCTATCTGGTGACAAATGTTTATATTTCTTATGGCTGCCTTGTAAAGATTCAGAAGTGTACAATAATTTATTTCTTAATATGAAATAAGGAGTTAAGATTTCTACAACTGGTATAGATTTTGATGTGAGCTGGTTTTTAAAGTCTTATAACAAACTATTCACTTAAATAAAAATTTCCTTGCCTTTAAGCAGTGTCACTGATTTTTCATACCAGTGATGAATCATTGTACATGTCCTAGTAGACAGTGGAAGCAGTATAAATAGAGCCTGTTTAATACATCTGACCATCTGAAATAATACTTAGACTGGAGGTTGACTTTTCACAAAACTCCAAACTTCCTTTTGAAAACTCATAAAAAGATATTTCCATGATGAGACACCATCTTTGTAAAAGCTTTATAGAAGTAGTTTCAGTACATGCAAAGAATAACTTCAAGATACTGTTCCATATAGAAAGGTGGTTAAAAAACCCCCACAACTAAAGCCACAACAGAAAAACCATACACACAATACCATCAAGAAAAACTACAAACTAAAGTTCTCAGTCTCCTGAAAGTGTGGAAGTCAGGGTTGTGTTCATGTTTCCAGCCCTCATTAACTAACTGTTTGATTTCTTTAAAACAGTCTAGTTTGACAAAAATAAATTGGGAGCAAGCTTAAAATCATTACTTATATATAAATCAGAAATAAAAATGACTGCTTCCCATATTTTTTCTTAATACCATTAAAATTTTAATAGTTACATTTTTGCTAAATTACATGTGTGTCTTAAAAGCATAGCGCAAAGTTTCCTACATCAATCTTTTGTTTGAAGGTTCATCTTAGAGTGACTACAAGAAACCTGCATAAAGCTGCTGCCCTAGAAAACAGCCCTGCTGGTGAATTCTAGAAGCTTGAGAAATCTTTGCTTTAGTTTGAAAGACTGAACTTAGTTAAACTGAATCACCTACCAAAAAAGGCTTGTCATGTGTTGTGTGTTTTTTTAGAAGTAATTATAAGCAAAATACAGGTATCAAACACTTAGTATACTTCATCAAATAAACCCTAATAGGATTAGCTAGACTAATCTAATAGCAATTCTTAAGAGTCCTAATGAGGCTCCTCTTGTGGTGCAAGTGACTCCACAGAAACCTGTTACCTAGGAATGTCAGTTGTGGTCAGAACTCAAACAAGCCACTTCTGTTACGTTAACTTCCAGTTAAACATGATGCTTGATTTTTGGGTTGTTTTGTAAAGAGAAAAACAACGTCAGGCTTTCAAAATAATGGACCGGTAGTTTTAGTATAGAAAGTTTTTGTGGCAATTGGATACCAGTCTAAATACTACTGTTACCTGTGATCACCCTTCCTAAGCTGCTCTTGCTATTCCCACTGGTCAGGTCAACATGAGTTTCAAGGCACTTACTTAATACCTTATGAAAGTCACATTCACTATGGTCCCTCATCGCAGCAGGAGATAACACCCTGTGGTACAACTTTGATTCTCCTGTTCTCTTGAGAAGAGAAAGCAAGGGACGGGA
>JAOXNG010000006.1:3053203-3064994 GCA_028566535.1 Scolopax minor | reverse complement strand
AGCATCCTCACCTCCGGGCTGTGAGGTGGGGCTGGCAGCAGGAAGGGGCCAGCAGGGAGCGAGGGTCCCCATGGGGCCACCCCAGGGACCGTGGCGGGGCTGAGGCAGAGGCCTGATTGCTGTCTTGCAGATGGAAGGCTGCGAGGAGCTGGAGAGCAGCCTCCTGACACAGCCCTGGGCTTCTGTTTGCTTTGGCGAGTCCCCTTTTCTTGCCAAAGCGTGCTTCGGGGATACTGGCTACATCCTGCTGATATCCGACCTCAGCAGCGTCTGGTACGAGAGTGCAGATGTCCAGGTCGTGGGACAAAGGTCTAAGGTGAGTGTCTGGAAAGTCCAGGGACCTCCTTTTCTCCTGGCAGCAGCTGACGTCCCAGCATAAACTGCTTGGTGACACAACAGCTGTTGGATCTGACAGGGTTCGGGTGCAAACACCTGGCCTGGGAAGTCCCTGGGTGGCTCTGCCCAAACATTGTCACCCTGCTTGGCCCACTACCATCCTCCTGGGAGAGCGGGCCACACTATTTAGCATGCCCAGGGCAGCCATGTCTTCACTGGGCCTGAAGGCTGAGGCCAGCACACTCATTTCACTTGTGGGCTGGATCGGCAGCTCATTTCCCCAGGACCAGTGTACTAAGGGTGAGCTTGAAGCAAGGCTGCCTTCCTACCAGTGATGGAGAGACTCCTCTTCACTTTCATAGCCAGGCACAGGCTCCCATGGGGAGTCCTGTCAGCATGGCCCTCAAAACACATAGGGCCATGCCTCAGCCCCTCACACCTGTGCCCAGGCCCCAATGTGCCACCCACGTGCCATGTCCCTCTGTCACAGAGTGGCCATGCTGAGCAGGCTGGTGGCACAGGTAGCAGCCGCTCCTCAGCTCTGGCAGGTTATCTGGGCTGTGACAGCTCTCGGCCAGCCTGTGACACTCACGGTGGCATGAGGGGCAGATACACTAGTGGAGACCTTTGCACCCTGCCCACCACCCTGGGCAGGGGAGTCTTCCCAGTTTGACCAGGAGAACCAGTGGGATCCTGCAAGTTTGAACAAGTATCTTGTTGATACTTACAAGTATATTCAAAAGTCTTTCCAACTGCTTCCATAGCATCATGGCCTAGCTGCACTTCAAACAGAATGTGGTGATCCAGACCTTCAGCATTTAACTTACATTTTACTTTTGTACACTTCTGGTGTTTGGGGTTTTGTTTCTGAGACTGCTAACAAAGTGGTTGTTTCATTTGTGGTTTCTTAGTAAACTTCACGAGAAGGGCAGGCTGAACTAAAATATTATTCCAAATGCCACCGAACTTCTGTACTTTCTTACACTCAAATTCAGCGTACGCAGCACCATGACTAGAACAATAATATTCTAAACAAAAGCTCTGGGTTATTTTCACTGATTTTACTTTCTTATTTGTCACAGAGAAGCAATAACTCTGAAGAATGTTTGACAGATTTTATTATAAATGGTCACCAATACAGAACGAAAGTCATCTTTACAAATATCTACAAAAAGCACAAATGCAGGCTAAAAACATTCTCTAGCATGAGCAGAAGGCTCGTGGCTTTCAGTTTTTACTGTCAATGAGCCTGTTCTCTGGGAATAAATAATTTTAAAAGGCTTTTTGTTTTTTTAAGTAAGCTTTTTTAGTGGTTTTGTTTTTAACATTCACGGTGAAAACAAAGCTCTGTTGATTTATGAAGGAGAAAACCAGATGGGGTAACACATGGCCTTTTTGTCCAGTAAATCTGGAGTAATCCCACTGTATTGTGGGTTTTACACTAATTGAACTGAAAACAGAAATTAGTCCAAGGCACTTCAAAAATCCCGCACCTTTCATATTTTTTTGGCATATTGCCTGTCCACCATGGAGTCACCAGGAAGCCTAAGCAAGTCGTAAAGGTTTCATTCCTGTCCCTACCAGAAAGCTGTTCTCCCCCGGAGTCGAGGTCAAAGTGTGCTGGAGTCCTGCTTCTATTACAACTGCTCAAGGATTTTGTACCTTTCTCACTCCCCCTTTTCCTGTAATCCTAAATCACGCAAACACACAGTCTCATACATGGAACAGCCCCACCTGCTGATGTTCTTTGTGATCAAGAAATTAATCCAGGATGGCCAGCAGAAGCTTTGGCAAGTCTCCACACAAATCTCTTCAGATGTGGCTGTTGCAGAGAAATGCTGTTGTGTAACATGGTAGTTCTTTTGCCCCAGTCATCAGGTAAGAAGTGACGTTCTGCCCTAAGAGAACAAAGCAACGTCTGCTTGATGTGTGTGCGCATGTACTCTGGAGCAGGGGCTAGGGATGTAGGATTGCCCTAATGGTTGAGTATTCCAGGCTATTATTTGCTAAATGGAATTTTCCTTGTCCATCTGCTATTTCTTCTGTGCTATGCTGAACAGCAAAGTGAAACTGAAGGTGCCATCTTTGGAGTTTTACCTGCATTTTAAGAGGAAACACCTTCGTAGCAGAGTTACCTGTCACTGCATAAAACTCTGTCCCCTGCCTAACAGAGACAAGAACAGCAAATTAGCTTCCTGTGATCTTTAAACAGAAGAATATTAAAAATCCAACCTAATACTAGCACCAAAATGACAGCATTTGCCTTTCCCTGTTGTTTTTTTTTGTTTGCTTCTGTGTGTCTTTTTCAAACATATTTCTGTATTACTGCCATGGTGATGTGATCAACACTTTGGGGCACTGCTCTGCAACACTTTGGCCAGCCAGCCACACAGCTGAATGTAAGCAACAGAACAGTAAAAAGCAGGAAATAACACTGCATTCCATTTGCAGAATGTTGCACTTCCCATCAGCATCCTGTACTTGACCCTTCTGGCTGGAGAGGTGTTGGTGGTTTTATTCAAAGCATCGTAGATGATTGTATAGAGACTGGACATAGGTGAAGACACACATGGGATCTGGCTTGAGACCCATCATCATCATGTCATCCACTTCTATCAGACGATCGCAGTGAGCCATTTTCCTGTAATAATAATAAAAAAGGTACAGCAAATCAAGAGTTAAATCTAAGGCCTATAACTGCTTCTAAGACTCATTTCCTTCATTTGCTGCTCTGATTTGAGTATCACTGAGTTATTTAAGAAATCCTGAGGTTTATCAGCAACACAGAAACAAGAAGCTGTATGTCCAGTTTCTATGGACTGTCAGTAAACACTGGATGTTGTGCTCTATGAACTCAATTTTTTTATGACTGATATCATCAAATTCATTAAGAATAATTCATGACTTCAAGAACAAAATAATAAAAAAACCCCAAAAGAACACAGAGAGAAGCAAAGTTTTTTTCCTCTTCCGTCCAAGCAGAACTCACAAGGCTAATTTCTCAAGTTTAGTGTGCCAGTGCTAAGGTTGGTGAGAATCACAGAGGGGAGAAAGCAGAATTCAAGTACTGCCTAAAGACTGTGAATGACCTGAACGCAGGAGTCCAGTGAATTACCTTGTGCATGGCAAAACCAACTCTGATTTTAAGCTGCCGAGTCTCCTGTTCTATGCATTTTCTGTGCAGAGCTTTATCTTTTTTGGCATGATCATGATAGTGATATTGGATCTACAAGAAGAATCATTAAACTCTTTACTGCTGCTCAGCCGCTTTAGACTTGAACTGGAAGCACTTCATGGATATCTAATGTGATACTCACTCAGCCATGGTGAAGGCCAGCTCAAAGTTCTGCTTGCGATTAGCTGGGTCAAGCTCATTATAATCAAAAGCTTCAGGAAAGAAAGAATGCACAAGAGCACAGAATGCCATCCCATCATTCCAGCTTGAGGAGAAGTTCTGGAGATCAATGTGCTGTCATGATGAAAAAAACACGCATGTTAACGCAGCTCAGGCCAACAGGGAAGAGCAGCTGATTTTGCTCCCTGCAGTTTCCTGTCCTCTCCCACTAACCAAAGCAACACAGCACAGATTTTATGTGTTCCTTCCCCTCTCTGTATATCCATTACATTATTTGTATCCTGAGAAAAAGCTGTACACTCAGCAATAAAACCCTTTTGTCTGAAAGGCCCAGGTGCAAAGCAGACACGCAGTCACAGCCCCTGATACAAAGCCAACTGACAACACTGGGAAGAATCTTGTCACCATCCATGATCTCTGGAGTAGCCCCAACGCACCAGCTCGGTATCCGCAGAGACCAAGGACACTGCTTATCCCTGTGAATATTTATAACTGAAGAACAGCTCACTGTGTGGTGGTGAGTAACACCGGATAAAGACTATGCTTGCTTGCTTTGCTTTTCAGTAAGGCCCAATTCAACACCTGTTTACATACAGATAGGTATAAATATATGAAGGATTATACTTACTGCAAAACCTCACTCTTAGAATAAACGCTTATTTGTAATTTCAACTGCCGCAGTGAAAAGAAACATATTTGGGCCCTTGCCTCATGTTGCTTTCCCATCACATAAAATTCAAGCCCTAGCTTTTCTGATAAGCAACTAACAGTATTTTTTACTAGTTCTGCTTATGTATACTATAATTTAGAGTTCAGCAATAATAATACACACATTATAATAATATTGATAAACATTACACAAAACAAAAAACACTTAGAAAAAAAATTCCTTTCTTCTGCTTTGGCAATTGCAGTTTAAGGCAAGATAAAATTACTAAAATCTCAACTGATGAATTCTTTTAGCTACACTAATGGTACCTCATAGAAATTAGCTCACTAACACCATGTGTTTCAACCTCAACCATTTACTACAAACTCACTTGTGTAATACCAATAGAGAGTATTCTCGTCTACTGTGTAGCAAAAGGGCCATAGTCTCCACATACTCATAAAATGTTATTCACATCTTGCCATATAGAACGAGAATGCAAAAATCACAAGAGAAAAAAAAATGCACTAGCATATACTGAAGTCTCTATCCATAAGCACAAAAAGGTAGGCTTTTCAGACAAACACTAATACATTGTTGTGATGAACACCTAGAATCTCACTCATGCAACCACTGTCTTGATAGACTGCCCAAGCAAACCATGATTTTTGCATTACCCACAAACTTGATGACCTTGAGAAAGTTAATTCATTATCTAGTATGTTTTACATTCACTTCTTTGTTTGCTTTTTTGGCAAATGCTCCTGAAAAAGAGAGCGCTGAAAGTGCTAACATGTCTTCACCTTGTATCCTATGGTTTTTGAGCGACACCAGTCTAACAGAATTTGTTTAATGCTGCTAGCGCTGGCAACCCCAAAACTCTGCGACCTCTTCAGTTTAGCTCTGGATTCTCCTTTTCCTCTGGAAAATTAACAGAAATCAGATTAAATTGCATTCTAGAAAAATTTACAGCTACTTGTCAGCAACATCTATGCAACCTTGCCCAGGTCAACCCCTGTTCAGGTGATATCTGAGAAATGTGTTGCTGAAACTTCAACTTGTTGGTTCTGCAAGAAAAGCTCATTTTCATTTCACTAAAGCCAGGATCCTAAGCCCTCTTCTATTTAAATCGTAACCCCATCCTGGTGCATAAAGAACAGTCCACGTTTTTGTTCCTTAATGAATGGCAACAGAAAGTCACTATATCGTAAGTCTCCAAGAATGACTTAGAAGGTAGCTTTCACAGCACTTTCCTGACAAGAGGTACGTGCTTTTCAGCTGACCAACTCCAAAGCCAGAAGAATATGTAGCTGTGAATTTCCAGGGCTCAGTCTGTGAAGTCATTGTGACCTCATATTGTCCCTTAGCTCAAAATACTACATTGAGAGAGTCCTCCCACCCAGCTGTCCTCTGCTGGTAATAATTGACAGATTACTTTCCCATTAACAAACCCATTCAGGAGACAAGGAGTGTGACATACTTTCCACCATCATGGTCAAATTTCTCTAAAAGCGCTTTCCTGGCCTGTGCTCCTGAAGTCCGTGGGAGCGTCTGAGACCGCACCAGTTCTCGCCTCCTTTCAACTTGTCGACGTCCAGCGGGAGGAGAGGAACGAGTGCTGGGTGTCACATCACAGTAACTGTCAGTGGACCTGGAGAAACATAACACGAAAAGTACATGGTTAAACAAAAAAGTAACTCTGCAGTGCCAGGAGTCAGCATAAAGGTCTACCTGTTGCCTACTCTAAACCTCCCAAACCAGTCATTTCTAGAGGACCTGAATGAATCAAAAACAATTTAAGTAAAAATCAAAGTAATATTGACAGAAAACAGCACCTAGTTATAGAAGAATCTAAGGTACTTTTACAACTGAGACATGGCTGGACAAGTCACAAGTGCTTTGTAGCACTGAGTTGTTCTAACCATTAAAAACCTTTAAGAAAAAAGAAAAAAAATTGTGGTCACACAATAGCATTAAATACCTTTAATTTCCATACCTGGGGTTACTGGAGGGATTTTAAGAGTTATATTTGAAGAGTAACTTGGGAAGTACTTCTGAAGTTTTTACTAATATTACACAAAATCCTGAGCTCGTGTCAGTGTCACTTGACAGACCACAAGCTAGTAATTTGATCAAGAAATACAAGATTATATTCTAATTTGTGTTTATTTGAGCCATAAACCACTTTGTCAACATTAATGAAGTAAGTCACACATTTGGAAATGTTCCCTATAACAGAGATGGGGAAACTGAGGCAGAGTGCCATGACATCAGTGTCACACATTATTTCCTGGTAGAGATGGAGATCAGATCTGACAGCAATTTCTCTTGGGCACTCAGCATATCATGCTTCCATGCTTCAAGTATCGAAGTGCTGATGTTGGCACTAACTTAGAAGAACTATAATGACAAACTTGGGATAATTTTCAGGGCAGATGCAAGACCAATTTAAGGGATTTTAAATTGGCTGCCCTCCCATTTTTCTTGACGCATAATTTGCATGCTGAGGATGCTGAATATGCCAGTAGCAATTGCGACTCCATGTAATCCCATGCTAAGCAACCGCAACTCCGAGTTAATCAAGAATGTGTAGTAGTCCTCAGCAAGTCATTTATCTACAAACTAAACTCTAGGCTAGCCAAATTAAGGGTATTTGACAGCAGTCATATGTTGGTTTCCAAAAATAACCCCAAAGTACAAATTTCAACACAGCTGAGTATTTTTGACAGTGTTTTCAAAGGCCCGGACAATTTGCTCCTCCTAACAACAATCCACCACTGGCACCGAGACTTCTTCTGACACTGTAACAATGCTGAAATCCACAGTAAGGTCTGCTTTAAACTGCTCTGCAAAAGATTTTTATTCCTTCTCATCTTTATTCCACTTGGCACTCAGGAAAGCTCACAACCTTTAAAAGGCTTAAAATACAGCATTTGGGACTCGTCTGTTCTCCAAACCAGCAGAACCCTGTCCCTTAAGGCTATACTGGCCCCAAAAGCCTTACAAAACGTCAAGAAAAACGCATACCTTTCACCAGTTTTCATTCCACTACTTGCCTCAGAGCTCTCAGTTGACACAGATTTAGTGACAGAAGTGATATTCTCTGTATAAAAGCAGTAAAAAGATGCATCAGGGCAGAAACTTCTTTTATCTCCTTTCCTCATATGTTTTCAAACCATTTCCTGATAGATAGCCATGCATTGATTTTTACTCACCACAGTGAAAAGCTGCAGGGCTCTAACTTCCCCTATGCACTAACAACCTGGGGAGGGATTTTCCCCAGGGATTCAACCCCTCTGCAAAATTGCTGCACTGAAGCGAGGACAGTGTAAACATACCAGAAAGGGCAGTGACAGGATGCCTTTGATAAAACCGCTTTTGGATCATTTCAGGTCCTCATGCGACCTCAGGGGAGGGCACACTGCCATGGACATTTCAGTGGAAGAAAGAAATGATGCTGCAGCTCAGCTTGCAGCAGTCGTTCTGGCAGACATAAGGAGTCCTGGGAATTGTGCCATGGTTGATAGCAAAATTTAAATTGCCTAATTTCCACTAGGAAACAGTCTAGTTTGTAAAGTAGAAGAGACTCAAAAGGTTGCAAAGGTGGCTTAAAAACAACTTTGCATCTTCGTCCTCCCACCCAAGGTTCTACCTTTTGTGCTTTGCCTCTTAAAAGCCCAGCTCTAGACTCCAGGTATGCTTTGTAAATGCAGAAAAATGAAGTGGCTTGCCCAGTTTTGACACACTAAAGCCAAAGCTTGTTGCATAAGCCAGCAACTCATTTACTGAAATTTAAAATCCTTAAGGCATTTTGCCCTTTGACAAACTCATATATGAAGGGGACTATTTACTGCTATTCTGCTCAAAGGAATGTGCTTTAACATCTACTTTCCAACTGCCATTACCTTGTGTTCAGTCACAGTTTTCACTTGGACAGCTGAAATCTTGATTGCTCAGACTGTCTGTTCTGCCACACTTTTCTGGCACTTATTGTTTCCACTGCAGAGATTGCCTAACTGTAGACACGTACGCCATGTGCAAAGAGGGATAAGCATGTGTCCTGGGTTAGGTGACGCAGAACTAACTTCTAATACTTGGGAAAACTCCACTTTTGGAATACTCTAGTTTTTTAATTTGAGAAAATATTTACTCTATAGACAGCTATATGGGGTTCAAGGTCTCGTTGTTTTTGAGCCTCACCAGGTGCGGGGATAAGGAGGAGCAAGATCTGGGCACCTGACACAAGCTGCCAACAGGATTATTTCATACCATGAACGTCACATTCAATATAAATTAGAAAGTTTGCTGCATAGTTTCTCTCTCCCTTGATGGCAGCAGTCCAGAGAACTCCTTTGCCTGGTGCTGGACCCCTGAGCCCTTCCTTCCAGTCGTTGCACTTGCAGTGTCCCACATTTGCTGTCCACTGCTGGGAAGAGTACAGCTCCCTACTGATAGAATTGGCCAAGTATGAATCTTCTGTATCTTATATTAGTATTGGATTTAATACTGGTTCTTTAGTATTATTGTTAATAATTTTGTCTTATCCTATTAAATCTATTTATATTTCAACTCTCATGCTTCCTTGTGTTCCCCCATTCCCCTTTCCAGGTGGAGAGTGGTTGTTGGGTGACACAATAATTGTCTAAACGACAAGAAATTTTTATGGGTTTTCTCAAACCATAGCAGTACCTTTCGCTTTGAACTGACTGAGAATCTGATACAGTGGAACAAGTTTTCATAATACCTGGGAAATCCAACCTGCATGCAGTTTTGTTAGCAAATTTTAATATCACTGTGTACCTACTAATCGGAACTACATGCTCAGATCCCAATGCCCCGGACATGCAGCATGGAATCCCTCTCAAATTGTGTTGCATGAAGACACACTGACAGGAGCACTCACCTCCAGGGGCAGATGAATCCATTGTTCGCACAGTACTTGAATTCCAGGCCTTCACTGAACAACAGAAAAAAAGACAAAGGAAGGCTTTTTGCTACATTCTTCACTTTAAATAAGATAAAAGTTGAAACAATAACCTGGAAATAATCCCTATCTCTTGCTTGTAATTTTATCTGCTCTTTCTGTAATTTCTGACTCATATACATAGTTTGATCTGTGTCACTATCACTACCTGTATATGAAATACAGCTCAAAGATTAATTACTTCAATACGAATGAAATTATATTTCTTTTAAAAAACAAACAAAAAAAACAAACAATGCACTCCCAATTTGTATATAAATAAGATTCTGCAATCACTCTGACTTATGTATACATGTCAGTTTGCTGTCAATCATTCCTCTCTCCAAATGACTATTGAACAGTAACTGTGCTAGAAGATAGGCTGCACTATGAACTCAACTAGGCAGCAAAAATTCTAGGCAGATGTGACATTACAGCCTAAAGCTCCACCCAGCAGCCACAATATTCTAAATCACAGTGTCCCACCATGGGATATGCAGCCATAGAAATGAGGTTTCCTAATTACCACTAGGTTATGGGACAATCCCTGTAGTGCCAGTTGGTTGCAGTAAATACATGGTTCACAGCTTCAGCAAACAAATTATTTTAGTCTCTTTTACCTGACTGGTTGGAAGTTTTCACTGCCATCGTATTTTTGCTCTTGCTCTGTCCCAGCAGGCCCACAGATGCATTAGTTGTTCCTGTTAGACAGACGGTCTCTCCTGAAAACTTCTCTGATACTCTGGTGACTGCAGTAACGGGGAGGTGAGGCATTTGCAAGGCAACTGCAGGGGCATGGGCCTCAGGGGAAGAGTCTGACATGTGAAAAGAGGCCAGTTCGTGAGAGACTTTTGCCTGACCTAGCCAATAAAGACACAAGGAGAGAGGAAGTAAATTTATTTGCAGAATTGTAACAAGGTTACAAGCCAATTTTACGAGACAATGGAATTTCTCCACCTAGCTGTCCCCGAGGACATTAGACCATTTACAGCATGTTGCAGAAGCAACCCTGGTGTAAGTGATCCTTCCAGCAATCATACCTGTCCTACACTAATCTCAATGTAGGACAGCAAGAGAAACTTCAGTTCATTAATCCACTAGTATCTGTATTTGGTGAATTTCTTCCTCTGTGCAGCCCCTGCCCCTGGTTTCAGGGTCAGCAGTCTGGTTCTTTTCATGGTTTATGAAACACTGGGTGCCTCAGTTTTCTCAAAAACAGAGAAGGCAACTGAAGGATGATGGAGGCAGACAGGGAATATGCAAAATGTTATGGGATGCAAGGCTAATAATGTCAACCAGAATAGCAGGCTTTACTATCATTAGTACCCCAAGATAACTTGGCAGTAATAGTCTCTAATTTATGAAACACCATAGTGCATGGCTAACAATAAAGTTTAAAAGTTAAACTCCAAATTATGAAATAAATTTAAACAGTATCAGTTTAGATGCAGTAGAACATCCAAGCTGAAACCACAGCAGATTCCAGCTTCCAGCACGTGACAGCTGCTCTATGACTGCCAGGATCAGATATTTTACTGCTACTTCATTTCATACCATGTTCCTACCTGATGAAGACTGATGCCCATTTTCAATGATTGAAGAACTAAAAACTCTTCTAAATTCAGGTTTGTGATGGTCATCCAGGTCTACGCTCTGTCAGAACAGAAAACAGACAGAAAAGCTAAATTTCAAACAACAGCAAAAGTTAGAAGAACATTGCTAAACACCTGCCAAGAACAGATCCCC
This sequence comes from Scolopax minor, assembly GCA_028566535.1. Classification (NCBI taxonomy): domain Eukaryota; kingdom Metazoa; phylum Chordata; class Aves; order Charadriiformes; family Scolopacidae; genus Scolopax; species Scolopax minor. The sequence goes on along the minus strand of JAOXNG010000006.1, from coordinate 3,053,945 downwards.
CTTGCACTGCTGACCATAATACAGGATGCAGAACATAACAGCAAAGGAAAGAGGCAGCATGTATACATGTAACAACTTGTCTCTGCTTTTTGTACACAAGAAATATGGAGCAAACTGGTGGTTTGATTTTACTTATTTATTCCACAGCTTCATCACAAATTATTAGAATAATTTATTTATAGGGTGGAAAAATATCTCTCTCGTGAAATACAGAAACCATACGATCAATTCAAGATAAGTCAACAAAAGTAGTTCTTGGAACTTGTCTGATATTTGCCATGCATCTGTTTACATTCATCCAAACTTAATTAAGAACACCAGACAATAATGTTAATGTACCTTGGAGATTTTTTCAAAAGCGTTTAATCTTGTTAGATGCTGCAGAGTGCACAGACCGGTTTAGTGCCCATTACTCGAGATAGTAGAACTTTCATTACCTCAAGTACAAATCCTTGTCAACTCCTGGTAAATATGGTCTGAGATCTTGCTAAGAATTTGTTCACTAGTACTAGATTACAGTAAGGCAGCCTAAATACAATTTTGTCATGCAGCTGTGGCTTTAGATTCTAATCCTCCCAGATACTTACATGCCAGCCTCCAACTGATTTCATTGGAACACAGGTGTACGTAGCAGAATCTGGGCTACATGCCTACACTCCTGAAGTCAAGGAAAATCCTTCTCTTGACTTTAAGGTTGGGCCCAACATCACAATCAGTATGCAGGCTTTTCAAGACTACAGCA
>JAOXNG010000006.1:3010666-3023665 GCA_028566535.1 Scolopax minor | reverse complement strand
CCAGTTGTGGCCTCACCAGTGCAGAGCAGAGGGGGAGAATGACTTCCCTCGACCTACTGGCCACACTCTTCCCTCTGAAGCCCAAATGTTACTTCATTTTAAACTATAAAGGTTCTTGCTCTTAATTCTACAGATCTTTCAGTGACAAAGATCATCACAGATGAGCGGTGCAGTAGGAAAGAATGCCCTGTGCAGTCAGATTAGTGTCAGAAGATGCAAAACCAAAGGTTACTAACCTAGAATTTTTAAGGAAGCCTGCTTAATGTTGGATATGCAATTTGCAAGCTTCTGTGATGCATCCTTCACAAGAGCTAAGCAGTCCTTTAATTTATCAGAACATGTGCTTTCCTTTTGGATGAGAGACAGAACCAGCAGCTATTAAAATGACTATTCATTATAAGATTATTCGCATTAGCAGCATTTTCCCTCATTGCATTAGCGATAATGGTCATGGTATTGACCCTGTGTTTGGTACAAGTTAGATGACTTACATTAGCAGGCACGTAGTTCACATTAATATGAATCATGAACTCCTGCTAGTGAACTAAAACACAATGTAGTAGGAATAAATGGCTGTAAACAACTGCTTGACCAGAGATCCCAATCCCTCTACAGTATTTATAAAACAGCAGGAAGAAGTTTGGCACATAGCTAAAGGTCTATTCAGTGACAATTCCTGCAGTTTTTGTGCCTAAAACATTGTCTGGTAGGTAAGACCAGAACATGGTTGTATGTTCTCAAAGGTACAACCCAAATCCCCCTGAGTTGTGCATCATGTGATTTAACAACCAACTTTTATAAAATGAGAGGTGAGCATTTCTGAAAGACAAAGATTTTCCTGAAATCTCTAATGTTTACATCTAGCTGTGTCAATCTGCATCTGGGACCCAATTAGTGGGGTCAGCTAGTGTTTCTTATAGGGAAACACTATAAGAAGTGTTTCCCTTCTTCCCTTCTTACACTTCTACAGTTCTTCAATTAAGTTGTTGCCTTAATTACTTAATTGCCTTTCTACCTTTTTCCTGCCTGCCAGATTACTTGCATACGTTAAGACCTCTTGCTACTCACCTGAAAATCATACCACCAGCCTTAAAACACACCACTGCTACAATCCACAACAAGTACTCGTTTTTAACGTTTGAGCTGAGCTGTCCCAACATACATCTCTGCTAGGATTAAGTACACTTCTAAAGTGTGGTTTTATAATGCATCAGATTGCCTTATCAACTGTCAGCACAGCAAAGCATCACTACAAGTTACCTTAACTCCTTGCTTATCATCATTTTGATGGCAGCACTACAGCTAGATGGTGTGCCAGGTAAAGCATTTCAGTAGCTTTTACTCCAAAGGAAGAGAATTTCCTCTGAAGTAAGAGGACTCGGGGCTTGATTCAGCCATGATGAAGAGGGAAGAAGGTGTAGAGCTGTATCTGATACCCCCCACCGTGTGTAATACACGTGCAGAGTGGGAGGATGTTACAGCCACCAGGGACAATGGAAAACTGTTAACAGTTTCCCCTTGTCTTGGTCATAAAACCTCAGCACTTTCTCCCCTTTCCCTCCCCCATGCCTGCATTTTGTTTATATACCTGCATATATATGCACACATACACCACACTATTCAATATGTATTTTATCATGTAATTTAACTCTTTGCAGCTGTCCTGAGTATTTTGGGGAGAAAGCCTCACATGCAACTGCCACTCTCTGCTCTAAGAGGTGCTGGTCAGGAAAAATGCAGGGAGATAAATTAATTTTTGGAAAGAGGTTATGTCCACACACTGTGCCCTTTATTAATCTAGCCAATTTCACGTGATACTTTGAAACCAACATTATTTTGGAGAAGCTGGTGTAGAACAAGAAAACACTGTAGAATCACACACAATGAAGAGAATCCAGCCATCCTATGGGGTATCAAGGGAAACAAACCCCTTTCTCTCTCTCTTTATCCAGTTCTCCAGTGCAAGGAGAAATGCAATAAAGGCATCCGACACTAGTGACCTGGCAAGGCAAAATCTTACCTATTAGGTTCTTAGGTAAACAGTGCCCAAAGTGCAAAGGAACAGAAAACTGGGCTACTGATTTTAAGTACAAACCACCCAGATGCTGCATGGAGCCTAAACACAGGCACCATTAGGTTTCAATTCAGTGATTCTGGGGTATTGTGAAAGCAGAATAACAAAATAAAAGGTAGAACCGATAAGGATTTTATTTGCTGGCAACCTTCTCTCTCTCCATCCGCCCCCCTTTTTTTTTTCATTTGTAAACCTAGCTGTTTTACTGGTTTATTCAGAAGTCATGTTTTAAAAATAATCTAATATTTGAAATAAGGAATATAAAGTTTAAACAAGCTGGATTTAATTTCTTTTTCATATTTCAAAGTTTTTAAAAACAGATGTACAGATAAGACATTTTTCTCCCATCTCTTTGCAAAAAACTTCCATATTGAACTATGCCAGTTTTTAAGTGAAAAGTATCAGGCAAGCTTAGACATATTTTGATGTATATTCAAAACTATCACTGTGTTTATCCTCATGTTGCAGAGTGGTGTGTATATGTTCCTATACACACCACTGTGGGAAACCTAGACTGGAAAGCATCTGTGCTTTCAGAATGAGTGTTTCATTTGTTAAAGCTCACACTCCTTCAATTTACAGAGGAAACAATCACCTAAAGTAAACATCTCAGCCATTGAAAGCCATCTCTGAATTTTAAAACAGTTATCAGCTCATGGGAAAGGATTCCCATGGAATAAGAAAGAACGTCTATAACATCTCCCCCAAACCCTCACACCCCTTCATATTTATAAATAGCAGACTGTATATTAATTAATACACATTATCTATACCTTGCTTTCTGATCTTTCTACAGCCCAAACTTAATTCTTTCAGGAAAATTTAAATTTTCCATTTAAGTAATGTAGGATGCATCCACATATAACTTTAACATCCTATACCCCTCAATGCACCAAGCTTTGGCCAGAACTGGGAGAGCTGCACCAGACTAACACCATTTTAGATGACCACAGTGAGATGCTGCAGGGCAGCCAAAAGCACAGCAGTGCAACAAAGAGCCACGAACCCCCATTGTGCCAGCCCCCCCTTACACATCCTCTGCACAGACATACAGCCAGTCTTAAAGGAATTTGGCCAAAGTGCAATATAATTAATTTCATTTACTGAACACACATATTGAAAATCCTCCTCTGAAAGACACTTCAATGACATATTTGGTCCTTGTCTCCTCCACTTAAAAAAAAAAAAAAAAAAAAAGGCATGTAATGATGTGGCTGTAATCAGTTGTTTTACAGAGTTAGGAGAACATTTTTTTCTTTCCTTCGAAGGCTACTTGTTTGAAAGATCATGTGAGACTTTGCCAGGTAGTGAAGATGACTTCTAGTGCAAAGCAGAACTTTTCAATTTTTCTCATAGATTTTTTTCTTGTATGCAGGCACCTACTTTAGAAGACACATTGATTTGGGAAGAAGTAAGTACCATTTGCTTATAATTAATAAGACTGCCTACATTGACTAATGTGCATGCATATAGAACACACGAAACAGATCACAGGAAGGAATGAAGAAAAAATTCCTGACCTATTGGCAGAACAAACAACTCACTTTTCCCAATTTCTCTGATGACACCCTGTTTGCCTGGAACATACCAGGCATACACATTGCAATTCAATACAGCTTCTTGTAATCAACAAAATCCATAACAGAAGAAACCATCTCCTCCTGTGCCCTGGGTTGTGGATGGTATGTTTTAATTTACTAAATGAAGACAATCTCACCAAGAGGAAAATCCTCATTTTGAGAGAGGAATGCTCTTGGGCACCTGTGTTATCAGCCAGCTTCTCTTGCCAAACGCAGCTAAAATCAAGAAGGTCAAAAAAGCATCTCTCTCCCTCTCAGAGAACAGCTTGACCTCTCCCACCTGTAAGTTTTAATCAGTCCAAATGGACTGACCTCCAGTCTTCTCCAGTTTGTTTGTACAAGGCTGAACAACTACAAAATAATCTCCTCCCTTAAAAAGATTGCAGTGTTGAAACAGAGAGAGGTGAAGCCACTGAAGAGCTTACCCCTCTTTGCTTCAGTATTCTTGAGTTAAACGATTACACTGAAATCTACCTGTCAGCAGTCTAGCCAGAAACACAAAGCCAAACTCTAGCTCCCAAATTTTATCCTCCCACTTCCACATTTGGAATAACACCTCACACTATCACCACTGCAAGGAGTAACAAGGCTTAATGCAGGGGCCATGGGCAGAAGGCTGTACAAAGTAAGTGAAATGGGACAGCAGAACATACACTTCAGTGAGATGTGAACAGGGAAGTGTTTAAAGTGGAATAGGGAAAGGGATGAGGAAACCATGAAGGGAACACTAACATGGCTCTAAATATTTTAAGGATTACTCACATGTGTTCAGACGGCAAGATTTATGAGTAGAAAAACACAGACAAGGGATCCCATGCAACATACTGATCAGCTGGATAAGAAATGCAATACCTTGGCTTCATGGACACTATTCCCCTGAAGTAGCAGAGCTGTGAGCCTTGGAACTAATCCTGCACAGTATGTCATCTTTCTTCTGCATCTTTCTTTCTGCAGTCTCACACAGGGCTCTTTTTCAGGTCCTCTTTAAAGGCTTCGGGCTATTTTACCATACACAGACCCTGAAGGTCTTTAACCCAGCTATTAATTTTTCATTCTTAACAGTAGCATTAAATCAGCCAACCCCCTCTGTCTTCTAGCTTTCAGGTTGAAAAAAATTCCAGAGATACACCAGGTTACAACCCTAAAAATACAGCAAAGCCCAGGAATTACTGTTATATTTATTTCCTTCCCCTACTCTTTCTGGAGAAGAGTGATGGGTGACCTCTAACACTGCACACACAGAGCTATTTAACCTTGAGGCCTTTTGTGCATCTCTGATGATCAGCTCTGTAACTCTGACTTCTCATCACAAGCTTCTCTCTCTTCCTGTTGGAGGATCCTGTGGAGCAAGTGGGAAAAGCATTTTGCAGCTCCAAGTTTTTCTTCCATTAGTATTTTCGCCCCAAACTACTCCTTCTGCATGAGCAGTAACCAGAGGTGCATCTGAGAACATGAAAGCTGGCAGCAACATCAGCACTCAGCAAGGCTGCTCTTCTAGAATGTATAGTTACTTTGAGGAGAATCACCGCTGTTTAATTCTTCACATGAGAACAGGGCTGGAGCCGGGTACTTGCTGCATTCCTCCTTAAAAACAAATGCAAACCCAAAATATCATAAATACACCCTGCCACTGACAACCCTTTTCTAAGGCAAGATAACCCATCTGAGGGATGGATCCACATCTACATCATTGGCTGGGATTCAGAAGGCTGTATTCTAATGGGTGAGCCATTTGCTCAGCTGTTAGGCTACAGCTGATAATTCAAGCTCATTCAGAACAGAACATTTGCTGAATTCACCTCTGTGCTTTTCATGCCTCTGAGATACAGGCTTTGCCATTCATCAGGTTTGTCAGCTTATTTGGGCACAGCAGAGGCCAGGAGACTTATCTTTGCTCTAAGCAGGGAAGCAAAGATCCATACTGCAGTGCATCCAGCCAATTCTCCTCTCTAGTTATCTGTGCAGAAAATACACCACCTTCTGCACTGCCCTGAGCTGCTGGGCCCCTACCAACTGCCCTACTTGAAAGCAACCTGTCACTTTCATTACACAAGATGCTTGCAAACACATTATTCCCTGGCAAAAGATGCATTACAGGGAGCATACACTTACTCTAAACGGAATGGTCTTTTGTCTATTAAAAATGATAGAAAGCTTCCAGCCACCAGAATTTGGCTCCAAGTTTGACCTGCACAAACTAAAGTAGCACAGTTCAGTGCTGCCCTCAAAGATTAAAATGATCAGATCAAAACAGCCCCCATGAAAGAAAGTTGGTCATCCTCATTGTAAACACAGAGAAGCCCAAACGATCATTTCTTTGAACAGTATAACTGTGACCAACCAAATTCTTTACAAATCAATTTTTATTAGGTATATTTGTCTGTATTATTTCCAAAACCCAAAAAAGCATACAGACTATATTAGCACATAAAAACTGGGTTGGGCTGCACTTTTGATCAAGATGAACCAAGACATCAGAAATCAAGTGTTCACTTTGATTTGTCCAAAGGAGTTCTCAGATCTAAGAAACTATTAACCACTGGAAGGAAACGAGCAGGTCAGAGCAGAACAGGAAAGGAACCTCTTAACCTGTGGCCTGTTGCAATAGGTAGCTGTAGGAAATAGTATTATTTCTTAAGGAGATTCTAATCTCATAGCAAAAGGAGGATCTTATCCTTTCTGGTAACCATAAGTACATCTACTCTTGTGAAATGCGTCATGGCTTATGTCAGGGGACAGATTGTTAAGAAAAAAATAATTAAGTGAAATGTACATCGAAGAATCAGAGAGGGAACAAAATATTGATTAAGTATGTGGAGAAGCAAAAGGAGAACTTGAAATGGTGGCAGCTGAAAGAAGCTCAGCACAGTATTCATTGAAAGAGTTTCTGGTCATTATGATCAGGATTAAGACTCTACAAAGAAACAAGGTTGGTTAGATTTCTAATTACCCAAGTTAAGATGAATAGGATTACCCTATATCTGATACACTTATTGGGGAAGCCCACAGCTATCATTTAATTAAGCATCATTTAGACTTCTGCAGAATTTGTGTTGACAGGATTCTCAATTGCATCACAATCCTTCACACACAGTTAGCTCCAGCGAGGTCAGGCTGGTCAATTGAGTAGTGAGAAGGAAATTTAGATCCATCATCTTCATAATTTTGAACAGCCATCTAACCACTCATCTATAGCTCATACATTTACAACTTACTGAACCAATGAGAAAGATCTTTGAAGGCATCAGGTTCTCATTTGAATCAAGATCTTCATGCTACCCTTTCTTTAAACAGAGAGTTTGCCAGTGTGTGGCTGAGCAAAAAGTGGATGATCTAAAGTACGGCCACTGATGTCCTTGTGTCTTCTGCAACAGTACTTTGTGTGCTCCTTGGTTGCTCGGAGTTATACTGTGTGTCACTATCATTTTCCTCCCTACATGACTTCAGAAAGTAGGCTGTGTGCATGACAAGATGGTTAAAGGCAGAAAACCAACAAAGGGCAGAAAAGTGCCACTGGGAAAAGTGAATAAGAACAAGTTCAGAGTCTTTCAATGTGTATTTATTCCTTTTCTTAAGACCCCCAGAAACCGTTTCATTCAAAGTAGCAAACTATGTATTTTAAACAACTTCATGAGTTAGTAGAGTCTGGTATTTGAAGAATGAGTCTGCTCAGCATAAGGAAATTACAGTGGAGAAATTAGCTACAACATACTTGTAAATTGCAGACATTAAAAAAACAAACAACAACCAAAACCAAACAAACAATAAAGAAAGGGAAAGCAAACATTGCAGACTTACTGGTATATTTCCCTAGAAGAAATAAAAAGGTGATTTATCAAATTTGGGATCCCTGTGAAATTCTACAGCAAGCTGCAATTAAATAATTAATGATGAAACACCCATATAAGCAGTTGTCATGTTCAATGTAGTAATTAAGCAACTCAAAGCTTTTGTTAGAAAGGTATAAACACAACCATCCCTGTTTTACAGGCAGGAAAGGAACGTGAAAGTTAATCACTGTCATCACCTAAATATAAACTCAGATGTGTATGACTCTGAGTTTTGTTCTCATTCCTTTGAGTCATGCTTACTAGATCAGTTGCATTAAATTTATTCTTCACTCATGATACACACAGAGAAGGGCAGCAAGCACACAAGCTACTTCACTATGTGTACAGTTAGTACACAAAGCACCCTGTGGTTACTGAAGTGAAGTAAATAGGAATTCTATCAAAATACAGTATGAAAGATTAAAAGTACATCTGGGAGCAGGGAAGCTCAATCAATTGACTAAATCCACCAGTTTGTCATAAATACCTTCCCCACAGGCCAAAAGGATATTTTCTGTACTTCACCAGAGCGCCATAAAGGGTGCAGAAGTAGCATTGCCATGGAAAATGTGTAGGTATATTACATTTAGGTAAATATTTTTCCTAAATTCAACAGCCAGTAGATTTTCTGCATCTAGCTGTAAGCTGTCCTGGTAGAATTCCATCTGATTCTCACCTGACTTCCTGAGTAAGAGTGGTAGGATAGAAGCTGTGAATTAAAAAAAAAAAAAAGATTTTACAAAAAGCTTTTTTGAGAAAAAAGTGACTAAGTATGCACAATTAGTCATAATGTGGTAAAAAGTAGATGTGCAACTTTAGTTGTAGCTTCTTTAATACGTGCTAGATACATTTCCCTCTTTATCTTGGGCAAGAACCCATAAAAAGAAGAAACAATTTAAGTAATCATAACAAATAGAAATAAAATAAATTATGACAGATTATTTTAATTAGAATTCTAGACTAGAACTGCCCATACTTATCTGAGCCCCCTGAGGGTAGAAAAAGGGATTTTACGCATGTTTATAAAAGATATCACACCATGATTTACTTTTTTTTTTAAGTACAGTTTATGCTGCTGCCCTCTATCATATGCATAAGCAAGTCCCAAATGGGTAGCCTCACACCCAAGAATAAGTACAGATACTGGAAAATCTTCCAAAAAAACTTGTCTACAAAAGAGAGAAAGTTCCAGACTTTGGTTCTGTTCTTGCTGCAACACTGAGCAATCCTGATGTTCAACCCTGGGGAAAAGCAGGTCTTGGGTGGCCAAAATGTTACCATTATTATCATTCTTTACATAGACATACAAACTTGTTTTTGCAGTGCAACTCTTCCATCCTTTAAATTAAGCTTTTAAAAGAGAAAAACAGTCCTTTATTTAAAGCAAGGGGCTTGGAGAGCTTTATTCCAACAGTTAGGTATTCTGGTCAAGAAGTACTGACATTACAGATCTAGGTGTACAGCACGTGTTTATATTCAGCCTCCTAAATCCAAATGTATCACTAAAATTAGAATCTACAGACACAAACAGAAGACCAAGCGCTGTCCTGATTTAGTCACTGATAAAAGAATTATATTTATCAACATGTGGCACACCTGGAAGAGTTACAGCCATGAACCGGATGGGGAGTAAGTCAGGACAGAATTAGACCTCTGGAGCGCACAGCTGTATGGCAGCCAGATGTGCTCTCTGTCAACAAACATAATCCCTTTTGAGTCACTGACTCCACCACCAGCAGAAGTGGCATGATTAGCCAATGCTGTGCAGGCAGTTTCACTAATGCACTATCCCTGGTTTCAGGGATAAACACACGCATAATCCTGCGCTGCACAAATCCTCCCCACTAAACAGGAGTCGGGCAGATTGGTCAGACCCCCCAAACTGAAGGTCAAACAGTCCAGACTACAAACCCTCTACTCACGCTGGTAAGCAGGCTCCTTACTTTCAGTTCACCGAGTCAGTGGGTAACTGCTTGCCAGAGGATTCACAGCTTCACCTCAGAATAGCAAAGACACTTTTATCTCAAGAAACACAACGCAATTGCCATAGTATATGTGACAATAAACTGGGGCAAAGCAAACAGAGAATTCATACCTAGAAATACCCCAACACTGTCTCGGATAGGTGCCCAGACTGTAGAAGATTGTTGCATAGCCTGGACCATATTCCATGTTTTGCAATTGGAAGAGCAATGATTCTTCTCTGGAAGATGATGACAGATCAGGTAACCCTGCAAGCTCTTTCCTAGGTTTGATATATGCTACTTCTAATTTTCGATGGCTACATAATGCATGCAAAATAAGACTGAAGTTTTACTACTCAATGTGGATGAAGAGCAGAACACTCAGCTCAAACAGAAATTCAGATTCCTCTACTGATAATCCAGGTAATAATCATTTCACTTAAGTTATTGATGCCATCAGGATTGTTCCTGGAGGACAGTATCACCTTAGCCTGTTTAAAGACGACAAAATATGACTCATGGCAATTTTATACAAGTATCACTTGCACTCTGAAAACAAAATAACCCAATGCAAAATCCTTTTACTAAAGGAGAGCAAGTTTAAAGCTTCTTGACTGGCACTGCTATGTCTATGGAAGGAAAGAGCCAGAATGCCTTCCTAATTGATGAAGGAAAAATCAAATCAATGAAATGAGTTAATGTTCCCTGGAAATAACATTGAGGAGACATTCAGAATTTTTTTCAAGGTGTATTTGCTAAAGTGATCAACATTTTGTACTAGGCCACCAAAAAATGTTACCATATTCAGTTGCCTGCCTTTTGGAATGGGAGCTTCAATTCAACAATTTAAAAAATGATAGGTGCTCTTAGACACATGAAGATTACCTAGAGGTATACCATCAGAGGTATATAATGTTCATAGAAGGTCACCTCAGTGGTTTGTCCTATGTCCGTGGGAGAAAGGTGAATTACTCTCAGATAGGTGAATTATACTGACAGTTTTATTCGTCAGAATTTATTGGAAGAGATGAACAATTTTCCCTACTGATACAGAAGAACAACAGGGGAGCAAGCTTTACCATTAAAACCTGTATACATTTGAGATTTCTTTATGCATTACATTTTTTTTCAGGTTTAGCTCTAAACTAAAGAATTTTTACCCTATTTCTTAATGGGAGAATTGTTCTCATGCTGCGTGTTGAAGCTTGTGCCATATTAATAAGCACTATGGAACTTCTTTCTAAAGCATGCCTGAAAATGGAGTTAAACATCCTTGTCCTGGGTTGAGCAAATAATGTGTGAGCCTTTCCCAACATCTTTGTGAAACAGCTGCAGTTTAACTGGTTTACAGACAGCTAATTACAGAGACAGGCACACTGGGGATTGGCCTACTCCTGGTACAGTGTCTTCTCCCAGCTTTAAAAAGACACTTGCATGGAGCTTCACAAGTACAGCACAGTTCTGTGATTCTGTGAAATATTAGTGCTCGGGTTAGAACAAATTAGTAGGTTGCCAACCAATGCAAGTAGCATTGATTTACATTGCTTCCCCAGTGAAGGCTATTATTTTAATAGCTAGTACCAAATCCCAGGACTATCTTCTAAATTCTGTAAGTTATATACAAGTGTTTCATACGCAGACAATAAAAGTCTACCCTGCTTCGATATCTTCGTTGGAATATCGAGCTCTAGAACATTTTATACTATACACATGACAACATCACTCTGCCATACACAGAAGAAATGCAGAGGGATTATTAGTCAGGAAAATCTTTAGCAATCCAATACATTCTTTGCTGCAGCTGTTTTCAGAATGGAAGTAATCATTACTCAGACTTGCCAGAATCCCTGAAGGGGCAGAAAGTCATTCACAGTTCAGCATTTTCTGCCTAGAGACTGTCGGTAGGCATGGAAAAAATCAGCACATTAGAGAGATTACACAGGAGCAGAACTCTCAATGGAGAAATAGGTAATTTTCTCAGCACCTCCTTCCCTATTACGTAAGCGTTCCTAAAATAACTGACATATTAGGCAAACCGTTTTTTTGGTGATGTTTACTAGTGTAAACTGACCTTTTATTTTAACTTTAATTTTGTATTTCATAGCTGAAAAGGAAGTTTAATGTCTGGCAATATGACAATAGTTAAGAGACAATGAAAAAATCCCTTCCAGGGCTGCATAAACGGCAATAAGGATTACAGAAATTGATAAGTATGCCTTCCCTATAGAATCAGATCAGATGATTGGCACAGGAGACAACAGCATGAGAAGATAAAAAAAAATACACATAAGGAAATCCCATTGGAGCTCTGGAGTAATTCTGGGGGCCATGCTAGGTTTTGCTTCTCCCTTGTACTCACCACAGAAAAATGCCAGGAAAATACCATCACCATTTAGCATGCGTCTTCTGTGCACAAAAGAAACACTACTGGCCATCGTGAAAGGAAGAGCTGACCTTCAGCTTCTAGCCTCCAGAAAACCAGTCTAATTGATGCTACAGGATTTTTCGGCAAGCTCTAGGCCTCAGATTAGTACTCACTGTACAGCTCATGAGTTGTATCAGGGCTTACAGCAGCCCATGTGAAAATAAATTGTTTCATTACAAAAAAAAGTGTTGATTTGCTTCATATACTGCCTGTAATATTGATTTTTTTTTTAAAAAAAAGTCCCCTAGCTGAGAATTTTATACATAATTGGACTTCAAGTAACAAAATTAGAGAGGGGAAAAAACCCAGTAATAGTTTCAGCCCCAGTTCATTTCTTCCTTATTTACATCTAAGCAGTATCAAGCAACTGAGCTGTTTATTTTAGAAAATGCCTGTGCTATTTCATTGAAATTACTAAAAGAAAATTAAAAGTCCCCTGGGCTAAATGAATCTGGCCTGAAACGATCACAAATTAGCCTTATCCACAAACCCTTTGATTCAGGGACAGAACATTTCCAATCACGAGTGGCAAACTCAGCATCCTCTACTGTCTACAGCCCCCAGAGCCCCGCTCCCACGAGCCAGGCACAGGCACAGGCAGGGCAGAGCCGAAGGAATTTGTTTGCCTTAGGCTTCTTATTAGAGTGAGGCTTTTATCTCTCAACATCTGCGAACTCCTGCCTAACAATGGGCAGCCTTATACCTTTTCCCTCCCCTGACATCCATTTTGTTTTATTGGGGTTATCGAGGCAGGATTATTTAGGAGTTTATTAACACAAAGCCACCTTCAGCATTTAAAAAACAAATAAAAATCAACACACTTATCTATATAGCCAACACCATCTTAGGCTAACAATGATTTTCTAGCTAGGGATTCATGTTTCCTTGTTGGTATTAAAAGCTGACTTGCCTGCTAAAGCAGGCCAGGCTGGCCATTCCAGCATCTATTGCTCTGCCTCTGCTGACAGAACACAAGGAGACGCTACAAACCGTTTCTTTAAGGAACATTCTGAAAGTGAGAGACACACTCACTTTAAGGATTTGGCCCTTTAATTAGTGGGGAGAGGAAGAGGTGGGTCCCTGAGGTGAGGTCACTCCTCTCTCCCCTCTTTTCCCTCAGGCTATG
>JAOXNG010000006.1:2929310-2939820 GCA_028566535.1 Scolopax minor | reverse complement strand
CATAATAACTAATCTAAATCTCCCCTCTTCCAATTTAAAACCATTACCCCTTGTCCTGTCACTGCACTGCCTGACAAAGAGTCTCTCCCCAGCTCTCCTGTAGGTTCTCTTGAGATATTGGAAGGCTGCTGTAAGGTCTCCCCGGAGCCTTCTCTTCTCCAGGCTGAACAACCCCAGCTCTCTCAGTCTCCCTTCGTAGGAGTGGTGCTCCAACCCTCAGATCATCTTCTTTTCTGCCCGGACTTGTTGCACAAAGAACACCATCTCTGGCCTCTGTTTCAGGCTCGAGCCCTGGGTATGTACATCTTCCTAATGTAACATGATGCAACACACCTATAGGTTTTTCTGCTCACTGGTGTGTGATCACCATTAACCTTCAATATTTTACCCAGTCAGGCTGCTCTCACCTGTCACGTACCATATGCAAAGTGCTCTTCCAGAAACAGAACTTCTGCACTTATATATATGTGTGTGTGTGTGTCTGTTCAACTTGTCATGATTGTCAGTTCCCAGCTTCTTTGCCTTGCATTACACTGGTGAACTGGAACTCTGATAAAGGAGTTATGTACAGTGATGACAAGAATTGATTTCCAATTTCCTGTAGAATGACTCTATCATTGCTTGTGACTTGGGCAATTTAGCTTATATTACAGTGCTAGCTAGGGGCTATAGATCACCCTGACAGTCCTCTAGTCACAGAGCATGCGGATTTTGACAAGATATTGAAAGAGAGATTTTTACGAGAGTTTCCTTTTGTGAAACAGCTTAAAGTGCCATTTTCTGTTGTTGGATCATGTGTAAAGAGATTTTGTATGAGGCAGAACAAAAGTAATGGGTTCAGCTTGTTTAATTTGTCCTTAATCTTTGCACATGAGAGCCTATGGAAGAACTGAGCAGCGTTCTTGTCTTGGCTCTCGTTTAGAACATGCAAGTATCTCTGTTAGGATAGACAGGATTCCCAGGATCTTTTTGGGAGTGGTGAGTAGCAGATGCTTAGGGAAAGGGTACAAGAAATGAGGCAGATGTGAGCGTGGACCTGTCCTGGGATGCCCTAGCAGGTTCAGCAGTGGGTGATCTGGAGCCTTGCTGGGCTGGGTGAATAACACTGTACAGAAATAGATACAGGTGCTGCCCTCATTCAAGAATTTCTGTTGCTAAATGATGGTCAGATTTGTGCTCTCACTCCTGGACCCTATTGCACTCTGCTTTTTATGGATCCTGTCAGCTTTTGTCACCGCTGACCTGTAGATAGAGCTGGATGGGAGATCAGTGTCCTGTTGATAATGAAAACTGCTTCAAGCATGGCCTTGTTCAACAGTGCCACTTGTGAGTGCAGGGCCCTGCCACAGCTGAGGGGAGCATTGAGGGGCAGTGAGTGATTTGGGCTTCTCTGACATTCAGTTATAAAAAGATAGGACTGGACTCCAGCTGGGAAGGTCTCCCAGCTCCCCAGTGGTGGCTGAAGTGCAGACCTTGGTGGCAGCAAGCTGTGTGCTATTTAATCTGTACAAGGCTGAGCACTGCTCTGTGTGTGTGTGCGCTCAGAAGAGGAGACACTATTTTAATAATAATTTATCCATTTGGAGATCCAGAAAGATATTTTGGTGCATTCAGTGCTTATTCATATGAAGCAGACCATTTTGGTTTTGGTGCTCTGCTGAGGGAGTACACTTCTATGATGTCTTGGGCACTCCTGTTCCTCATCACTCTAATTGCTTTGGGCTTCATCCTCACAACTGCATCTGGAATGGGAGATATTTACATCCTCAAGTTGTTGGCAAATGGAGACTTGCAAAGCTAGTAACTAGAAGTTACTAGAAGATGTAGAGAATTCTTCAGAAGCTGCAAAACCTTTCTCCCTATTTCTTTTCACATCTCTATTGAAATATCTCAAAATGTTAAAGGCTTTCTATTTCACTTAAGTATTTTTGAGAACTGATACACATGATTTCTTTAACTTCCCAAAGAACCTCATGAATCAGGGAATTAAGCTGGGGGTTCTGAATGTTGTAGTAGCATCGTGAGTCCACCTCTGCCTCCTCAGGTTAAAGGAAGCAGAAGTAGCCATTGCTTGTCAATTTTACCAAAATTTTTTCTTACAAAATGAGCAAAAGGGTATAATTAGAATTCAGGCTTGGACAGCCCTATACAAAATAGGGCATTGAAATGCTTAGCTCATGAAGTCCTTAAAGATATGAGTCAGACACAACTGTCCTCCTCTAAAACGACTTTGTTAAATTAAACCAATTCTCTTTTTGTCTTTAAATAACAGTTTAGGGTTTCATTTTCCTCAGATTCTCAGGAAGGATGAAAACTAATGAGACCGAGCTTGAAGTATTGGATTTTTTAATTGGATTTTCAAATTCAACATCTATAGTAAAATGACAGCTACCAAAGTAAACTGTACCCTGATGTTAAGCTTGGAAACAAATTTTTTCAAAGAATTCTGGAGGGCAAAGATGAAGACTTCAGGTGGAAGGGTGATAGTGAGTGTCCCTGTTTCTGTCCTGATGCAGTAGGAAAGTGTGTTTATAAAGTTTGTCACATTTGTCGCAACAGCATCAGTTCAGACACTGATAATGGGCAAAACACTACCTGCATTTTGGTTTCAGAGCTCCTACCTTGTTGAGGAGTCTGTGATGAAGATCTCTGGGTGGAAACTCCTTTTGCCATTTTAAAGATCAGAGTTTAATTCTACTACGGAAGCTGTAGAAGTGCTACCTGAACTTAGATGAAGCTTTTTGGGCACCTGGAAGATTAAGTTCTGCAGTAGGCCTCACGTTTTTATCTAAATTGTCTAATGTGTCTTACTGGGGTTGTAAGTCATAACCGACTTAGCCCAGGGAGATGACTCTGAGAAGATCTAAGAGAAGCTTCACAAAGAAAATAAGATTCTTTACAAGATGTAAATTGAGCTAATCTCTGCAAAGATGAAAAAGAAAGGTTTGAAGAATGGTGAGGTGTGTTTGAAAGAAGTACCAGTGCCAAAGTAGTAAAAATACTTGTTAATGATGGGTAATGATAAAAGTTGTCCGTTTCAGACTGTTTCATTGAGAATGGGTCAGGGGGTTTTTTTTGGGCAGAAATAAGCAGAATTCCATGAAATTTTCCCTTGGCAGTTTTGTGAGCTGATAGCTAAATTTCCTCTTCCTGTTGCACTGGCAGAGAGCAGCGATAGTTTGATGAAAAGTAGTGGTATTAGTTTCGGTATTTCTAATAATTTCAGGAATTCTCATCCTTTCTTCATTTCAAGGCATTTGTTTGGGTAGTTAAAACTCTCTGAGAGCAACCTCAACCACAAGTACCACCCTGATGGTATGTCTGGAAAGGCTCAGGTAAGAGGCGAGTGTAAGACACGTAAGTACATACGTGTATCACAGGATACTTGTTTTGTCACATAATGCAATGACACTTTTTTTTCCTCCGTGCCTTAGTAATTAATTACTGTTTGGAAAACAGAAATGTAAAGCTCTCAGTAAGAGGTAAATGCTATTAATTATAATTACCAAGTAGGTTATTTCGTAGCTTTCATATGGCTCCATTCCCTCTGGATAAACACTGAGGGATGTAGACCTTCAGGGTGACTTGATAACTCCCGTTCTCATAGTGAAACCAGAGATAATACAGTTGGTACGTGTTTTGTCAGCAGGAGGGGGAACAAACTACAATGCTAGAAATTTTCCAGGGATTGCTCAGGTGTCTTTTAATTATGGCGTGGTAAAAATACCTTGTCTGCACAACAGTCAATTTTGCTGAAATAAAATCCTAGTTAGGGCTGGAACCTGAGTGATTCCTTGACGTGAATTTCTGCATATTGCTGTCTGGGCCTGCACAAACAGGGATTCAGCTCATCTCTGCCCAAAACGTTGGGTTTTTTTCACCTTAAGCTTCCTGTGCTTCATCCCCTGAACCTTTCTAAGCCTGTGACACCGTCACTCATGCTGTGCTGCATTACTGACTTCAGAGGATTGAATGTGACAATATAATGGCTCTGTTCATACCTGTCAGGTACAAGCTGTATTAAGCAGCGTATGTGAGGTGTTTTCAGGCTGTGATCAAAGTGATTGAGGGAGATATACCCAAGGGGTCTTATTTAATTGCTGTTAAAATGACTTTAACAGATATATAAAGAATTGGTGAGAGGACAGCGTGATGGGGGAGGTGCTTTCTCTGATGGGAGTTAGGTCTTTGGCTTCACTGGGATCACAGAGCTATCACGAGATACCAACAACTGGACTGTTGCAATGGATGGTACAAGCCCTTTAGGAAGGTCAGGGTCGGGGTGGCAAGAAAAAATTGCCTTTTATGTGAGAGAGCAGCCAGGAATGAATGGAATTCTGCCTTGAGGTGGGCGATGAGCAGTGTAGAGTTTGCAGGTCAAGATTAGCAGATGGACAACATAGGCAGTATTGTCACAGGTGTCACAGCAGCCATGGACTGCCTGATTAGGAAGAAGGAATAGGTCAGGCCTTCTCCAGACAACTGTAAGAAACCTCGTTTTTGGAGGCTCTGATCCCCATGGGGAGCCCTGACCACCCCAATATTTGCTGGAAGGGCAGTCCCGTATGGCACAAGAAATCCAGGAGTTTCTGAAGCACATTGTTGAAAAATTCCTGACAAAGATGATCAAGGAGCTGAGAGTGGGAGGTGCTCTGCTGGACCTCATACTGACAAACAAGGAAGAGCTGGTTGGGCATGTGAATTTGGGAGGTGACCTTGGAGACATCAGACTTGAGATGGTAGAGCTCAGGATCCTGAGGGAAAAAAACACAAGGTGAATAGTAGGATTGCAACCATGGGTGTCAGGAGAGCAGGCTTTGGCCTGTTTGTGGACCTGCTTGCTTATTCTTCAAGGATTATTTCCTCCAAGCTCAAGCATGGGCCAACTGGATGAACAGGAAATTGAATAAAGGTGACAAGAGACCTGAACGGATGAACATGGAGCTCCTTACCAAGTTCAAACAAAAATCGTACAAGAGGCGGAAGGAGGGTTGAGTGATACCCGGGCAATACTGTCTTAACATTGTCATTAATGATGTAGACTATGGGACAGAGTGCACCTTCAGCAAGTTTGCAGAATGTATAAAACTGGGAGGAATGGTTGATCCACCACATGGTTCCATTGCCATTTAGAAAGGTGTTGACAAGCTGGAGAAATGGGTCAGTGTGAACCTCATGAAGTTCAGAAGGGAAGTGTGAAGTCCTGCAACTGGGAAAAGACAGCCCTCTGTATCATACGGACTGAGGACTGATGGGCGTCAGGAAAACAGCTTGGTGGAAGATGCCTTGAGGATCCTTGTGGACCAGAAGTTGAGCAGGAGCCAGCAAAGGCAGCCAGTGTCACCAGGACTGCTTTAGGAAGAGTGTAGCCAGAAGGTTGAGGGAGATGACCCTCCCTGTTGGTGTAGCACCAGAGAGAGGGCTGTGTCTCGTTTTGAGCTCCTCAGTGCAACAGAGACAAGGAGGTGACCTTGGAGGTAATCAAGGCCCAATTGAGTTGAGGTCCTGGGCCACCTCCTAGTGACCCTCCTTCAGCAGAGGGTGGGAGTAGATGATCTCTGGAAGTTCCTTCACCCTTGACTGTTCTGTGGTTCTGTGATATCTGTATTCACTCCGGAAATTATTTGTATGCAAATTAATCTTGCTCTCTTCTTTTTAAAGCAAACAATTCCTGAAGAGCGCATAGCTTATAAGTCTGAATAGGGGATTGTAAAATGCAGCTTATTATTAAATTTGGCTGTTCTGTCATGGTGAGCTGCACATGATTAATATGCTGCTTTTGTTGAAATAAGGTACTAACTGCGATCTTTGTGACAAAGACGGCTCCAGGAGATAGAACTGGAATCTGAAGACGTTCTTATCTGTGCACTGAGTAATTGCAAGGGAATGTGAGTTTTTTGCTTTCAATGCTGGCATGACTGTCCTGTGTAATTGTACATGGTAGGAGCACCTATGTTACTTTAATAATAAGGTGTTTATTTTTGTCTTGCCTACGTGTACAAAAAAGGGTAACCTGTGTGGAGATACTAGCTGAGGGACTCCGTGTGGGGGAGGAAACAGGAGCAAAGGAAACTAGAGTGTATTGTAAGTCAGAAGCAGCTCTAGACCTGTCCCAGCAAGCAAAACAGAACTTTTATTCCAAGTATCAAGCTGAAAAGATAATGTTCAGAAGAACAAGGGTACTGAGAAAGAGAAATGATTCATGTCAAGGTGTTGCTTTACAGCTAGTTAGTGTTGGGGAAAAAAGGTCTTGTAGAAGTAAATGTTTTAAGAGGGAGCAGGTGTTGAACAACTTATTTCCTTGGCTAACCAGACGTGGTTTGTTTGTGTTATAGTTGACTTGCAGGTAGTAGATTGTCACAGTAGCTGCAGATGTGTTTATTTTAACCCCTGACATGTGCTAACATATTTGCAGATGATCTCACCTGGATCTGGAGTGAAAGGAGAAGTGGACACACGGGGAGATGCGGGTACCCGTTCCTGCAGGGATGGCTGCAGAGCCCAGGGAAGCTGTCAGGGATGGGCCTGGAGTACATCCCCTCTGTAAAGAAGGTTTGGTGCCTGTGTCCTATTGGCTTTTTGAGACTCATCTCTCAGCCTTGGTTGAGAGGCAGGCTGTGAGGAAGTCCTCTGCCTACAAACGAGTGCATCATGGCAGATAAAACTTGAGGTATGAAGCCTTGGCAGAGGCTGGTACACAGAAGCATCTGTCAGAGTTCCTCTTGGCTCTCTCAGGGGCAATGGGAAAGGAAATCACTTTTCCATAAGCTCTGAGGAATTGAAGTAAAGTAATACACTCTCCACTATGCAAGTTTTTTCTCCACTGATCCCCACTTAGTTCCTAACCAAAATATATTCAAAAGATTAGTGACACAGCACTTGGAAGCAGGAACCACTCAGGACTAATGATATAATTACTCTATAGAGCTATTTGTAAAGCAATTATGTTCTATTGTTCTCCTTTGTTCTGTATCTTTATAAAAGTGAGCCTTGGTGGGTTGTGATGTGAATGCATTGAGCTGGCTGTTAGGTAAGAATATGAATAATTTGTGGGCATAATTATAAAAGAAAAATGATACTTTTACAAGGTGACTGAATTGTTTGCATGTAAAAGTCTTTGTACAGAAACAGCTTGCCAATAGATAGTCTCGTAGCTGCTGTAGAAAGTTTTTGGGGGTTTATTTTAATTTTTGCCCCCTCTAAAGAGAACATTATTAGAAGTTCAGGTGCTAAAGGTAATACGAATATTAGAAATAAGAGCTATTCTAAATACAATGGGGTTTTTTTGCAACATTTTTTCATTTAAAAAGCTCTTGCCTTCTAATTTCACCTAATTGTGTGGAGGGGTTATATGCGTGGCTGTAACCTCTTGGTATATGCTTTTATTTGTTACTGGGTAGTGACATGAGAATTTTTTCCCTGTGTATAAACATCAATATCTGTTTTGGCTGAAGTGTGAGTATGTAATAAGGTGCCAAGAGAGGATGAGGTTCCCAAGGGTGGGCTGAGGGTCCCACTTGGTCTTTCTCCTCAGTGTCGGCTCCTGTTGGATCTACTGTCAGCCACAGCAGCCTGTTTGATGTGGGAGAAGGCTCAGCAAACCCAAGTTTGTTTTCTGATGAGCTGGGGAGCTAAACTGGCTCCCAGGGAGGTGAGAGCAGTGTCAGAGCTAGCACAGAGGGGACAGAGTGGGGCCATGGGGCTAAACCTGAATGGGGAAGAGGGTGATAGGGAAATGTCAGGGAGCTGTAGCTGTGAAATGTGAGATCTCTGCAGCCTTTTGTTAACATTTCACCTGAGAGTCTGGGGTGAGTGTGGCTGAGCTCTAGCTCAGCATCTTGCTGGTAATGCAAAATGCACAATAAAGAAATGGGCACAAACTTGAACATAGGAAGTTCCACCTAAACACGAGTGAGAACTCCTTTACTTTGAGGGTGGCAGAGCCCTAGATCGGGCTGAAGGAGTCTCCTCTGGAGACATTCCAAAGTTCCTGTGGGCCTGCTTTGGCAGGGAGGTTGGACTAGATGATCTCCAGAGGTCCCTTCCAACCCCGTGTGATTCCATAAAAAGCATTGTCCAAGTAGTTTTTCTGAAGAACACGTGGAGTCTCGATGGTGCACATCACTATTGTGGAGCATTGATTCTTTGTGTTTCACAGCTACTGTGATCAGCATTGTGCTTTCTTACCTGCAAAAACTACCACAGGGCTGTAAAGTTTGTTAAGTCTCATATGAGAATCTATTTATAGTCTAATCTATGTTGAATGTGGGTTTTTTTTCAGTTTAAAACTCTTCAGCAAGGGCTGTAATTTGCACAGTGTGACCTACATGTGAGAGTGGGAGCAAGTAAATTCTGTGCCTCCTTTAGCCTGGAGAACACCTGCCTCATCAGTGGTGGTGTTTTAGACAGGATAATCATGTCTCAGGGACATTGGTGCTGCTTTTGGCTTGATTCAACTGAAGTCCTGGTGATAAGGTGTGTTTTGTGTCTCTGGAGCTTGTTGAATTGCTGCTTGTCCTGACAGAGAGCATTCAGCTAAGACAGGGGACTAACAGTGATGTGTAGGTAGTAGAAGGCTCACTGGCAAAAAAATCTTTGAGTAAATTTATGCTATAGCAACTGTGGACTGTCTTACTAAAGCAGGTACAACATAAGTGTGTACTGCTCACTGAGATTACAGTTCTGAAGGAGCTTTAAAGGAATACTGATATTTACTAATGTCTTAAGTACAGAAATGCAGAAGTGGGGTAAGTGATCCAGCAGTAGTTGAGTTGAAGCTTGAAGAGAAATTGAAAGTGTTCATCAAAATCTCAGATGTAAACAGAAAGGGGTGAATGTTGCCAAATACTTCCAAAATTGTATTTTTCTCCATGTTTTTTCTCTACCTGAAGTGGAGACAGAGCTGCGTAATACAGGGGCTTAGAGAAGAGAAGCAAAATGTTTCCATGCAACAACACTTTACTGCTGCCTCTGCTGCTAGTTTTGAAAAGCCGGCCACTTTGTTCTTTTTTGCATTTTGTTAAAACTTGTCTTTTCTTGTGAAGGAGTGGGGGTCTATTCCCACCAGCACTAGGAGTTGGAAATCATCGTTATTTATTGCAGTCTGTGTTTCCAAGTGAGGGAAGCCTTTGTTCTTTACAGCTTTGAAGGGTGCATCACTTAATTAGGTGCCTAAATTTAAGAGTTCCTCAGAGGAGCTCTGGTTTCCTCTCATTATTTTCTGTTGGCAAAATATTCTTGATAATGTGGTATCACAACAATTGGGCAATTGAGTATGAAATGAATGATCTTAGATTACAGACATGCTGGAGAAGTTGAAGATAATTGTGTTCATCATATGTTAATCTCCAACTTGGCTTCCTGTGAATCATTGAGTAACTTCTACAAGAAGATATTATGCTCTTGAAGCATTTATCTTCTTGAATTTTTCTACATAAGAGTAAAACACAGGATATGAGAAGTGATTATGAATCTCAGTTGAAGAAGGGATCAGAGGAATTCATCCAGCTTTGTCCTATGTAATTCTTGTTTCCCATGTTAAAATCCTATATTTGAACCTGAAAATCCCTTCCAGGCTGTGCTTCTCTGAATGCAGAATACAGCTCGGAAAGAGTCGTGCTTTCCGAGCTGTATTTTAATTTTAATTTGCTCAAGTTTTTATCTCTGGAGTTCTTTTCCCTGATTCTGCTTTGCACACTTCCTCAATGATGGGATCTAACTCACAATTTTATATGTAGTATGAATTTTGTTTTCTTTTGAAATTTGAATGCCAAATGACTGTGACCAGAATGTTAGGAAGCCCCTTCCAGTTAATATTGCTCAACTGTGTATAAAGCATCATGAAAGTATTTCAGGTGTGTACATGAGAGTCGGCTCCTCGAAGCATCGTAGAATTCTTTGAAGTGGAGGTGTCTGCAGCATTAATAATACAAAAATTTAGCATGATAGTGGGAAAGAGCTGTCATGAGGTATTGTCAGTTCACCTGCTGGAACCTTTAAAGTGCTAATTTAGATCCCTAAAACAAGTTTAGACCAGAGATACTTTGCAAATCTTAATTTAGCCACTTCAGACAGGATTAAGGTAGGAAAAAGAGTTTATCTTGTTTAAAACATGATGGAAAGAAGACTGAGAGCAGGAAAAGAACACAAATGACCTACAAAGTCACTTCTTTGAGGGCTTGTATAATCATATAGTATGCATGTGTCTGTTTGCCCCTCTCAGACTATTTCTTTAAGATCTTTAATCAGATTTAACCAGATTTAAAGAAAGGCCTTCAAACATACTGTGTTCCTGCATGAAGTTAATTGCCCAAGCGGCCACCGATGGGCAAGGAGTCAAAATGTACTGTGTGGCCAACCAGTTGCTGCCTTGGAAGCTTTGTAACTGAGGGAGCATGGGCAGCAGCCCCAAAATTCAGGTTCTTTTTGTATCTCCAGGACTCTCCTGCTCACATCTACCAGTCAGTTCCAGCAGACTTGGTCCCTGTGGATGGGCATGAGGACGCTCCTG
>JAOXNG010000006.1:2884524-2894745 GCA_028566535.1 Scolopax minor | reverse complement strand
CCCTGAGGTCTACGCCTGAAATCGCTGCTCTTCTTTTAACTGTTGGTAACAAAAACGTGGCAGATTCCTTCAGTGGTGATAGTCCTTGGGAGACTGGGATTAGGCTGAGAACTTTCTGGTTGGGTTAAGGAAATTTAATCAGTGTGTAGCTTGTTCTAACCTTTGTTGTGTTCCACCTGCAGCTCTATTAAAGTCTGGTCCTGTTGCCTTATGGAATACTTATTGCCTGGATTAAATCTGTCTAGACACTTCACCTATATGGGTATGGATTTATACAGAGCAAATTTGCTATTCAACTGCTGACTGTAAAAGGTCACTGTTGCACACCTTGATACACAGACACAGGACAGAAGGTTGTAAATAAAAAGAATGAACAGCCTGATGTGTTACTAGGAAAGCACAAGCAGTATAAGTTAGGAGCGTTTGGAGAAAAGGGAGTAGTAGTTTTCTGTATATCAGCATTTTTTTAATCCAGTAGATTGGACCCCAAAGAGAATCATGCTGTCTTCCTCACCGTGCGATTCCCCAGCATCTCCTCCTCACATGCCACACGAGGTTGCTTTGAAGTACATTCAGTCAGGATAACATCAAGCAGAGACCAGTTTAATTCCTCCCATCCCTGTTTGTTCCTGCATCCATAGCAGACGTTACCATCTCCTCAAACTAAGTCTGAGCTCTCACTGGTTGGGTCAAAAAAATCTCAAAAATCTTTAGTGTGCAGGTCTTTATTAAAATGATATAATTTCCTACAGAAGCTGTAACATCTAGGTGCACCTGAAGGTTTTTTGTAAACAAGCAAAACTACCTCTTATGCAAGAAAATGTTCTGCTGGGGCTGGTCAGATGGGTGTAAATTGTAAACACCTGAGATGAATGACTGTTTAAAAAGTGAAAGCCTGAGGCAGCAAATGTGAGTTCTGTATCCTTTGTTGTTATGTAGGTTGTGCCTTGGGATCCTACCTGTGTGTCAGGGTCATGTTGTGTGTCACCTGTGCAGCCTCAGGGTGGGCAGATGGCCCAGCCCGATATGTTTAGCAGAAGGAATAAATACACCAGATGGACAAAAATGGAGACAGAGCTGAAGAGCTGGGGCTGGGAAATGCTGAAGCAGAACTGGTGGATGTGGTAACGTATGCTCTCGCTTCATCAGCAACCTCTTTGCCCTGAGTGGGCTCCCCAGGTCTCTGGTCGTGCCTGGCAGAGAAGTCAATGCCAGCAAGAAGCAGGAGAACCCCAGAAATCAAGCAGAGCCCTACTGCTGCCCCTTCTATCCTGCTTCTTGCTGTGAAGAGCCTTTTCTCTCCCAAGGTCACTTCGGTACAGAGACTGGTGGTGTTTTATGAGGAGCTGTCTTTCAAGGGGACAGATATTTTACAAAGCTGCTTTTTTATTTTGCCTTTCATACTCTGTAAAGCTCTTGCCAGTCTCTCCCTTCTGAGTTTAAAGTGCCATGTGCTGGGTGCTATTCCAAGCTTTTCTTCTGGCAAGGAGAGAAAGGCAGGCCTGTTCTGCTGTAATAATAGTTGCCCTCATTCACTGAGGGTGCCATGTGTTGTGTTTTGGAGCCAAACATATTTCTGATTCTCTGATACCTACATCTTCTACCCAATATTTTCCCTGCTTTAAGTTTTAATAAAAGCCATTCCAAGTTGCCCATATTCCAAACGGAGTGTGTAATCTCTTTATTATGCCTGGCCTGGCTTGCTGGGCACATGAATAAACCTGGCTGTGTGTCATGATGACTGTTTGTATCGCCTGACAATAATTGGAACAGAGTTAAATAAAATCAGTGTTTTGTCTTTCCTTAGATTGGACTCATCAGCAGATGGGGAATGCTGCCATTCTTTCTTTATTTTTGGCAAGGACCTGCACGGCTGCCAGACCCCTGCTATGATGGAAAGAGGTGGTTCAGTGAGGTTCAGGGAAGAGCTAATAATACATCATTTACTTCTCTCACACTTGGAATATTGTTTGATTCGATCATTTAAAATGTTTTTTTGGGTTTTTTTTTTTTTTGTTTTTTTTTTAATCTTAAAGGAGCCTGCTTTATTACCTACCTCCTGATTTGACATCTGTGTAGCAAAATGTGAGTGTTTGGAATATGCAAACTAAAATCAAAGTGTAGAATTCCCTTTGAAGCTTACTTTTTAGTTCTTCTCCCTCCCCACCTTTTAATATTCAGCCTGCTGTAATTTTATTTCTCTGAAATTTTCAGTGCAATTGAAAGAGTGTTGAAGGAACAAAGCAAATATTTACATTGCACAAATGCCACTTGATGTGATTAGTTAAAAGCAATCTATTTAAAATTTAATATGTGTATTAAACACATGCAGACACGTGCCTGCACACACGGAAAAGCTGGTGGAATGAATTCTGAGTTCAGATAACCTAGAATTTTCCAGGCTCTGCAGCACAGTAGGTGGAAAGAGATTTTAGATGGTCTGATATTTAGGTACTAAAGGAGCAAACCCAACTCTCAGTCACTTCAAGGCAGCAAACCTAAAAGGCATTTAGAGACTTATAGTGCTTTCTTCTGACTTGATGTGTGTGGTCTTGTAAGGAAGGTCCTCTTAAACCATGGAATGCTTTATCCAGCATTCGGGGCCAAATGTTCACCAATACATAGTCCTGTGCTGTTCTTTATGGAGTTAGATGAGTAAGAAACTGTCCCTGCCCGGTGCGTGGGTTCTGCTGGGACAACCTTCCTGCCTCAGAGCTACAGGAGAGTTGGGATGGAAACGTGGCTGGGTTGTACATGAAGTATAATCCTTTGGTGCGGCACAAATTAGGCCAATATGCCTTGCTCAGGGCTATGTCTGGAGTCACCTTACAGTGTTATTTTTTTTTCCTGTGCCACTAAAGTGTTAGCTTGTTCTGTCTAATGTCTTTTACCTGGTCACGGACCAGCCCAGATTTCAGGTACTGAAGCTGCTGCACAACTCGAGGAAATGAATTGTAGTCACATACTTGCTCTCCTTTGCCTGAAGCTTAAGGAAATGTCTGTTCTCCTTTATGCCTGAGGCAGAGATAAACAAGCAGGGGGGATGTGATGGAACATACAGGCTAACCCAGTCGTGTGACCTGAAAAATAGATCCTGGCAACAGCAAAGAGATTATCTAGAGACCAGTTGATGCAGACAGGCTGGCTGAAGAGGGATGATGATTTTAAAGAAAGTTGACTTATTGTCCTTAATTTTTGCTTTTAAAATGAATTTGTTTATTGTTTTATAGCAAATTTTGGTAAGGTAAGCAAGCCATTTGATTTTTTTATCCTTTTTTTCTTTCCTTGATAACTCTTTCCAAGGGTACTATTGTATGGGAAACTGTATTTAGCTATTCCCAGAGGAGATGAAATCACAGGAATTCAAGCAAATTGAACAAAACCTCTGCAAACTTGCTAAATCTCATGGTTTGTGCAAGACTGTACCTCAGATATTTCATGGATACAGTGCTATGGCTTCTCTGGTTCTGGGCTTCTCAGACAGCTTGGTCTCTGTGGTCCAAGAGGTGGTGAAGCTGCAACACCAGAGAGGAACATGGTGGTGGTGCAGACCTGGCTGCATCTCACCCCTGGGCTCCAGGGAGCCTCAAACCAGTAATTACACATCACTATGGTCTTGTGTCACCCATAAAAGCCTTTGATCTGAAAGGAGGGGAGAGTGGGACAAATGACTATTAAAGCTTTGCCAAGTGAGATTGGACGCTTTTTTTGTAAAATGTCATGATTTTATTTTTCTTATTTCAGAGTACCTGCTGCAGGGGTGTCCCAAGATTTGTGTCACACCGGCTGGGAAAAACTTTGCTTGAGTGCTACTTTATAAGTTTGGTTCATGTAGCCCTTGAGAAACAATCGGGTATTATGAAAATAAACCTGGATTCCTCCGGGAGTTCTCCCCAGGAGGACACTGAAATGTCAGAGAAAGAATCTCTCTTGTGGTTTTCAGCCTAAAGATAACGCTTTGGTTTGTAGGTTCTTTTTTGGGAGATGAGTGGAGGGAGATCCCTGTGCAGTGAGACTGTCTCAATGGACCCAATGCTAGAAACGCTAAGAGGATGAGCATCAGGAGGCTCAGGCCTTCAAATCCATGGCTTCACAGGCATTTAAGTGTTAACAGCATCAAATTGTGCTATTCTGCATTGCTTTTAGTCAGCATTTCCTGAGAACTGTATACCTCTGCCCCACGCACAGCAGAGACAGACACCCTGTCACAATTCTGATCCACCAGCAAAACAGACATTTTTAATATGGTTTCCCCGATATTCTTAACACTTTCATAGCAGTAAAATAGGGCATCAGTGGAACTGATGTAAGGCTCAAGATTCACCAAATCTGTCAATTAAAGGAGAAAATAACATTTAATCCACATTATTAAGCCTGATTTCATTTTACTGTGAGAGTTACTGTAAATGGCTGGATTAAAAGAGCATCTTAAAATTGTAGAGCACAGAGAAGGAGCCATGTAGTGTTTTTGTAACATCCTTCTTTTCCCTATGATCGTCTTTTAATGTGGCTTTGAAAATTGCCCAGCAGTACAGTATTATTTAGCTTTGCTTTAAATGTTAAAACACATTTCCTTTTTTTCAACCTAAAGGAGACCTTTATATGGAATTAATGCACAAAATCACAAGTAAAGAACCATTAAGCAAGTATAATGCTGGGGGGCTTTGAACATTGTTTCCATTATTCAGAATACACGAAGTTTCAGCCCAAATAGAAATGAAAGACTATTGAGGACACTTTGCAAATACCTGAAAATTTTAACTTTTACTTTGCTCTTGTTAACTATGTCACCATTAAGGAAGAAAGGGAAATTGTTAAGAGGCTTTACCATTGCAAGGGATATAACCATGACCCTGTCTTAACTATAGGCAGGTGCAAAAGTTCATCAGTAGTCAGTAAATTCACTGAACTTTTAAGATGGTTTTCTTTGATACATCAAACTAAAAGGAATAACACGCTCCTGAAAGCACAAACTTTGTATATTTGGCCAGTATTAATTACGTGTGAGATTGTATTTCTGCCTCAAGCTAAAATGATGCAATTGTGTCTCATGGAAAATAGTTTCCTACCACTGCAGGATTGTTAGGACTTTACAAATCCCACGCTGCTTCCCATTGATTTGGAAGGAAAGGTGATTATAGAGATGGAAAAGTGGAGCCTTGTGCCCCATAGAGCTGGTCGTTCAATAACTGGTTCCCGTGGGCTTTATTGTATCAGTTTTCAGATGGTTTTCTGGCCAACTTTTGAACGTTTTCCTTCTCTGCTGTTGTTGCTGGGGTGGCTGCCCTTTGTTCTAAATAAACTTTCTTGCCCAGAGCACTGGGCAGCGCTCTCATTTCATAACATTTGCTGGAGATAATTATGTTTAACTTTATTCGGTGGGACGTTTGCCGTGCTCAGCAATCAGAAAGGGCCTTTAGAAAAGGGCATTGTTTGAACCCCGGATGCTTGTTCTTATTGATGAACATGTATGTCTGGTGCTGGTTTTATGAGAATTCAACCTTAGATTTTTGCAGTCTGCCTGTCCATAAACTACAGTGAAACACCCTTATCTCTGGCTGCAGCATTCCAGCACATTTTGCTACTAGTTTTATAGAGAGGGGATACCAATATTTGTTCTTTCCCTCCCCCTTTTAGAGAGCAGATATTTGTGCTTTCTTGCAAGACAGAGGGTTTTTTGGTAGCTGTCTACTTTTTTCTACTGTGACAGTTTAAAAAAAGAAGAATTATTATTGATTTCAGTTCTTGCCACTGTTTTGTATTGACGGACCAGAAAATACAATAAAAGAGGTGGAGGTGATAAACCAGAGATGGCTTTTATAATTGCCTACTCATATCATAAGGATTCTTGGCCTGACCTAATGTGTTCTTAATCTTTCTTTACAATATGTAGATGTTGCTCACTTAAATGGATTTCAGCTGAAGCAAAATTCTCTAATTAGACAGTAGTGTTGGAGAAATTGACCATTATCTCTAGTTATTGAATTTTCAGGCAGCCCATATTAGCAGTCATGCTTCTACCAGTGGGTCTTTAAACTTGGAAATAATACACCCAGAGATTATTGTTCAAAACTATTTTCGATAGTCTAATAGCTTTTTAATTTTTTTAAATAGCTTATATTCATCAGCTGGAGCACAGGGTAATCAGATTGACTTAATCAACTCAGTTATTTTGTCCCTCTCAGCTAATGACAGGTTGTATTCAGATATTAAACCAATGGGGAAGCTGTGATTTTGTTAATTGTTTTGGATAATCTTGTAAGCAGTATCTCGTGCAGTCAGTAAGTTAAGGTTGTGGGATTCTCTGGCAAGTAATAAAGGATTTTATAAGCTTGAAGTAAATATGCAGAGTTGCTTCAGTAGTTTGTCAGTGGTTTGAGTGATTCTTGATTACTTTGCTTTATTGTATGCTTGTAGACTCTTCTATATAGGAAAGATCCTGAGCAGGATATGAATTCCTGGTGTTTTAGCTATACTGTGCTTGGGTCTCTGTGCAGATGCTCTGGAGACAAGGTACAAGGGAACTGATTTCTTCAAAGGCATTGCTTAGAGGCACTGAATCCATCTGTGATCGGGACGGAGGGGTAAGTGTGTGCTCTGTGGTTGTCTGGCAACTCTCTAGTTGAGAGATTTGCTTCACAGAAGGGGGAATGGAGGAAGGCTGTCACTTTCCCAGATGCAGGTGCACTACTGGTGCACCATCTCACAACTCCTCTGAGCTCCCTCCCCTACCTATAGAGAAGCTCTATATCTTAGTGTCTCTCCAAGGCAGATCGAACTCTTCAGTGTACTCATGTTTACACATTTCTGCCCTTGAAAGTAAAACATTTTAAATAAAATATTGCCTAGGTGTACCTGGAAAAAAGATGTTTGCATAGAGGTTCAGGACCCACAGAGGGTATGGAGATTTGGAACTCTGTGTACAAGGCCCAAGGACATGCTTAAGAGAAGGACCAGGCAC
Source organism: Scolopax minor (assembly GCA_028566535.1). Classification (NCBI taxonomy): domain Eukaryota; kingdom Metazoa; phylum Chordata; class Aves; order Charadriiformes; family Scolopacidae; genus Scolopax; species Scolopax minor. The sequence continues at coordinate 2,887,784 of JAOXNG010000006.1, read as the reverse complement.
TTCTCATCAAAGGAAAATGCCGCCTTTCAGTTCAGTGGCTATCGCTTTGTGTCACCTTAATGCATGCCAACAGCTAGAAGGGGGCTTGCTGCCAGTGTCACCTCAGTGTATTTTAGTTGCCCAGGAGACAGCTCCATGTTCCAGCATGATACAATTTTTTGCCTGAAACAGACGTTTGGGTCGTTTCATAAAGTATGTGATGTGATAACATTACCTTGATATTTCCTTGGTGACAGCTACAACAGATAGCATTGCTTCAACAGCTCCAGGCTATTTTCCCTCTGCCAAACGTGGACTTTGATGGGACCTGAACTGGAGGTTCAGGTTGAACTCAGGGTTTTGTAAAATGCAGGGCTCATACAGGAGGCTGACAAGAAGGGTTTCCACCTCTAGCTTCTGTGTCTGGGGTTTCTTTAAACAACGGGGTGGCAGGTCCAGCCATGTAGCTGGTTTGCAGCATCAGACAGCACACTGTGTAAAAAGTTTCCCATGAATCTCACAACCCTAGGCAGATGAGTTGATGATAAGCATTGACCTTTTCTTTTAATTACTTACTGTATAGGAAGTAGTTTTCAGCTGGCAGATCTGGACCATAGGGCTAGACAAAACATTTAAACACCTCCAGCTGGGAGATTAGGTGCTGCAGGTCTGTGCATGTTCCACTTTTGGTTTTCTGAGTCTCAGCACTTCTGAAGTCTTCTTGTTGGAGTATTGTCCAAATACTGATAAATTTATGCCTTTATAATTCAGAAATGGAGAATGGAAATGCAGTGAGTTTATATGTAGAATCTGAATAGTAGCTATATAATATCTGTATGATGATATACAGATATACAGTACAAAGTGGAAGATATTAGCAAATGAGTCAGTGTTCAATAAATATTGATTCCTTTGTAAGCCCTAATGTATTAAATTAGAAGAGTTAACACAAACAAAGGTGACCATGCTGATGGATATTCAATGTGCACATTAGGATTCAAACTCAGATCTCCTCTGCTCTTTCACTAGGTCTGGGATAAGTCCTTTCCCTGCAGGACTCCATGGTTAAATAAATTGCAGTCAGTTCTAGAGTTTTAAACTTACTCTTTTCTCCTGAGCTTTGCTTTTGTCTCATTCTATCTGAGCTTTTACAGTAAAGCACAACAAAAATATCAGTAGACAAATAAAATAATTTTCTCCTCCCAAGTGTTCAGGGCTAGCACAGGGCTACCTGTGTATTGCAGGGGGGCTGGATGGAAAGGCCAGTCTGCATCCCTGGAGCAGCTTGTTAGTGCCATGGCTGGTGCTAATCAGCCCAGGTGAGATGTAACATTGCATTTCTCCTACTACTTCTCTGGCTCAGGAGTAGCTGGTTTTCTGCTGGCTCTGGGATCTCTCCCAATCTCCATGTTGTGCAATGATAGGGGTGTTCCAGGGCTGAACTCACCGCACCGCTATGCTGGTGTGAAATTGTGGATTATAAATATCTTCAAAATATTGACACGATAGGAGACAGATGTATTCCAATCAGTTAAATTTTCCATGAAATTGATTTTCTGTGGAAAAATACTCCACTTTATTGAAGCGCATTGAAGTTAATAATTTAAGTGCATCTTTTTCTTATCTGAAAGAAAAGCAGTTTCCTGAATGCACTTTGTTTTTCATACAGAAACCCTGGTTGTCTGAAGTGAGTTTGCGTGTGGACAAAGGTTGGTTCAGTCCACCTTTTTGTCTCTGGTTATGATTTGCTTTTAGAGCCTCTGTAATCCCTTGCTGGGAATGTTGTCATCCATGGGAATACGCACTGCAGTCCGTGCCAGTTCATGCTTACGTGCTGACAAAAGTTTGGGGAGGATAGTTGTGAAATTAAAGAATAACAAAGAAGCTCTGTTTTTCCAGTTTGTGAAGCAAGGGTGATAAAACTCTTACCTTCTTAAGTTCTAATTTTGTTTGGAATAAAAGAAACTGGCAGCTTTCACGTTTTGGCAGTGATCTTTAAGACACTGCTGATTGCTCTGCCTTTTTCATGCCTTTTATGCCACCCGGAGAGCCTGGGACATCCCCATATGTTTGGATGCTCAGTGACCACTAGACTTGGTACAAAATGGTTGTCCCAATCCAGTAAGTGTTGAACCCTTGAAGAAAGAGTCAACAGCTACTGAAGTGTTGACTTTCATCTGCACACACAGTTTGTTGCCTTCTGAAGAAAGAGCTAGAGGAGTGTGACCCCTTTTTCCATCCTGGGCAGCAGATAACCACTAGCTCCTTGGAAAGCGTAAGTCATATTTTCCAGATGTTTCAATTGTAAGTTTGGCATGAAAACACGAAGCCTTGAAATTTCCTGTAGAATGGAAATGCTGAAACTCGCTTCTGCAAATACGTGGATACTTTTAAATGTCTCCAGGCTTTCACCAAATTCCTGGAGTGCTTAAAGCCCAGAAGACTGGGAGTGCTGGAGTCAGACTTGCCTATTTCTAGAAGGCTTCTGAGGCATCAGAAGCAGTGGGGTTACCATAAATCCAAGGCAGTTTGCGGGGTGATTTACCAAGCTGACAGAGAGCCTTGCAAACTTGGCTTGGGAATTTGCTGGTCTGTGAGTTTAAGAATCAGGGTTTCTTTATCCCCAGGTTTCCATCAGCCTGCTGGGATGATTGCAGCAGAGCTCTGAGGAAATGAAGTAATTTTCCAATGGAAACCTGCCTGGTTTTCATCAGAATTTTAGCCAAATTAATCAACTAAGATGTTCTGATGAAGCTGATTATTTTCTTTCTAGTGAAAAATGTTCCGTTGGAAAGTTTTTGAATGGCCACAAAGACCTGTGCATCTTATTACAGCTCCAGTGGTGGTTGCTGGTTGTTTCAGTTTATTTGCTTGAGTTGATCTGGATAATGCAAGCATCCTGACTGCCATCTTCAATCACAGCAGGAAAAGCTTTTTAAGAAAAATCCATAATATAGTTACTGCAAATCAAAAGAAACATACTGTAAACTAGTTTACTGTGTCTCATATATGCAAGTGATTTATTTAGCATTGAATTTTTGTTAAGTTCATCAATGTAAGGAGGTTACAAAAGTCTGTACAAATTCATGTGTTCAATGAAACTTCTATACAATGGAGGTCATTCTTGCCCTAGGATGAGTTCTGGTTTCCCATTAGCAGACAGGAAAATTATATTAAAAAATGCTTGTCATTCATGCTGTGCTTCTTATAAATACCCCGTATTTTAATTCTTACTGGCAGGTACAGATTGACTAACTGATGTACTCCATGTGCAGCTTAAT
>JAOXNG010000006.1:2841566-2854739 GCA_028566535.1 Scolopax minor | reverse complement strand
AAAGAAATACTGGTTTTGATTGTATAAAGCTCAGATGAGGGAGGGAGTACTTTGATTTCTCTGGGCACTAGGCCAGTAAAAGCTTTTTAACAATGCTGCACAGAACTGGAAAAATTGGTTACTAAACTTGCACTTCCCTTTGCAGGCTGCTTGGCTCACGCAAAGAGATTTTGCTGTGAGTTTATGCTATTGGTTTTTCCCCTTTCTGTCCCTGCCCCTGTGGCACCTCCAGCACCCGCTGAGACCCCACGCCTGTGGAAACGCACTCCCAAAGCCCCCGAGATTGCTGGCTCGGGGTCTGAATGAAGCATCACTGCATTTAGACCTACATAGTGCAGGTTTTCTAGCAAGCTCTACAGTCCTAATGAGCACTCCCATGTCTGCTGAGCAGGATGGATGCAGAGCCTGACCTGCTCAGAGCAGACCAGCAGCACCAAGCACACCCAGGTCCAGCCTCATCCCGTAAACAGGGATGCAAGAGGTCCTGAATTTACGAGCCACATAATCCTTGAGCTTTCCTGTAGCCTCCCACAAGTGTCCATCTGCTCACAGCAACAACCAGAAGGTGAGCTGAAGGACTCAAGGCATGTACCTCTCCCCAGAAACCTGCTGCAGGGTCATGCAAGAAGCCCACACCAGAGAAAGGGGCTGGGCCTGGTGTCCACCAAGTACCATAATTTCCGGCCACCCTTCTCCCTAGGACTACAGACCACACAAGACGTGCTGAACATTTCAACAACAAAACAACCTCAATCAGTGCCTTTATTCTTCTCTTCTGCTAAAAACACTGATGATGCTAGAAAAAAAAGTTTCTTTCCTTCTATTTGGTTGTGGGCCTCCTTTATTTGTTCTGTCCAACACGCAACAGAAGCCAATACTCCTCACTGGCCTAATGAAATTCACCTTCTTTTGAGGTTTTATGGCAGGTAATAAGAGCTTTACACCAACAGTAGATGGGAGGGTCCTGGTTTTCCAGAGAGGGAAAGGTATTAATTTCTGTCCCCCAGGGCTTTTGGAGGAGATATGGATCTGAGAATCATTATTTCCTACAAAGAACAACCAAGTGAAGGTCATTTTTATGGTGGTTTTAGGATTCACGTTATTTTTAATTTTCCTTTCCACATGAGCTGTTGGAAAATCACCTCTAAAGAGCATAACACGAGAGCAGGTCCCGATGTAACATATAGAAACATTGCAGCATTCTTACATTCACTGTTGCTATACAATTTACTGTACCTTTTCTTCAGAGGAGACTGTGAGCTTGTCACTTGATATTAAACTGCAAACCTGGTCCAGACTAAGGCTAAGAAATTCTTCTCCTAGCATCACCTCAGGAAAGTGCTGCTCTGTTCAACAAATGAAAAGGGGGAACAGAAAATTATAATGAAATCCATGCTTTAAGTCAATGGAAGGACAATCAGAGAACTGCTATTATTACAGCTCTGAGCACCCGAGACAAACAATGTGTCACAACTGCAGGGTGGAACAGAAAAAGAAAATAGTCTCAGAGCAAGGTAAAGAAATTTAATGTTATTTCAAGTAAAACAAGTCCCATGAGACACTTCCATAAATGACACTAAATGGGAACTTAATTTTCTGAAAAGCCACCAAGTACCTTCCAGTGGTAAATATGATTAGCAGTGGCAATTGAGAAAAGTGCCAAGGCCTTTCTAAAGTAGAATAAATAACCTGGCCACCTCGAGATTCAGTTCTTGCCCACTTCAACAAGTTAGACAGAATCAGATCTGCTCAACACCTGGACGACACTCCAGCAAGGGTGCTTGATATTTGTAGGTATTCAAAGAAAAGCCCATCTTTAGAATCAGCCAAACATCACTTTGGTGCATACACTCAGCAGCAAAAAGCAAGGGGTGTCCCCTGGCACGGAGTAAATGCAGAATAACCCCATCCATTGGGTGTTCCTCTGCCTGGGCTGTACCCGTGCGGCACTTCACTGCCTCTCCTTGGCAGGAGGCTGGAGGTTCCCTTTTCAAATAAACGTTTATTTATCCAGCAACAGTCCTGAACTCCAGAGGAGTCCTGAGTTAACTGTACATATTGATGTAGGTCTTTTTCTTTTTAATCATTTATTGTTATTATTATGTTTCTGAAGGAAGAAATCACTCCTTGGAGACCCCAGCTCTGCAGTCAGCGCTAGAGGTTCTATAAATTTTCCAAAGCTGAACCTCATTTACCTGGCAGCTGAGAACAAAAGCGTTCCCATTCTTTTTTCCTCTTTCTCTTCTGTTCCCATCACTTAGATGAACCAAACGGTTTCTCTTTGAGCTTTTAAAGCAATTTTCAGCCGAGAGCTGGCAGAGGAGACTGGGAGCCGGCAGTGGGCCCCTCTATGTGCGCACATACATATTTATATACATCAACACATACATGTTATCATGCTTATATGCATGTATGGTCACATGTATAAATATGCATAAGCATTTATAAATGAAGTTTTTATACGTGCTCTTTGCACACGCACATGACTACATGAAGGTCTGCATGTGATTTCTGCACCACTCCATCTGCAATTTTCACACCCTGCATGGTCACTCTTTTAATCCCAGGGGCTCTGAAATAAGAAGCAAATAAAATAAGATGCCTCCAGGCTTGGAAAAGGGCCTCAATGACAGAAAGGGAACAGTAAAAGCTCTTTTGGAGCATTTGTTCCTTCTCAATAAAAATTTCCAGCTAGTTGGAAGAGATGGTGGAAAGCCTGTCAATGACAGTGTGTACCTGGGAAGATAGCAGTGGGACAAATCTGTGCTTATTTTGCATGGCAATATAGCCATCTTCTAATATTTTAATTAACACTTTAATGTTTAAAGAGTGCAGAATAGCCTGGCAACTTCACTAAGGACAGGTCCTTTTTTCCCTAATCAAAGAACCTTTCTCCACAGGAGCTCTTGGTCTTTGTTGAAGCTCTTTTGGAGTAAAGAGTGGCTCTGGATAAGGGAAGAGAAACTGGGCTTTAAATTAAAGGTAGTCTGCCATGGCCCTGCACTAGCACAATGCAGATTAAATGGATGAGTCCTCCAAGGGTGCATGACTGGAAAGGTGAGCAAAGACTTATCCATCAGAGAAGGGCTTTAATCAACTGATAATAGTGTAATACAGTAGTTAAAAAAAAGAAAACAGATGCACTGCTTTGTGATGAACCTGTCATTAAATTCATCTTACTCTAGTACCAAATCTCCCTGCTGCTCTTCCCTAAAGAAAACATTGGATTTCTGCTCACTTGCAGTATCATCAGTCTTATTTGTTGGTTTAGATTATTGGTTTTTAGTGGCAGGAGCTGTATCTCCCTCGTGTGCACAGATCTGAACGCTACGCTGTAAAAAATAAATCACACTTCTAATCTGTCTGTCTATCCTGAGTTTCTTGTCTATTTATCTAGTTTAGGCTACTGAGTCCTTCCTTTCCCCTCCCTGCTCTCCTGCACGGGGGAGACACAGACTCATAGAGAAGGAACTGTTTCCCGCAGGAAGAAATTTGTTCTGCACCCCAGGTTTCGCCCGTGCCTCCCTGAGCCTCACTCTCCTCTGCCTCTCCCCTCCTCCTGCGACCCAGCAATTCCCTGCAAATTAAGCCAAGGGAGCGAAGCCCCCCGATCCCACAGGCTGGCTTCCAGCCCTGTGCTTGGCAGAGGCAGAGACTGAGGGTTGATTTGTGTGACCCTGTTCCCGTCTCCCCCCTCCCTGGGCTCTGCCGGATGCTATTTTTCTTGCAGACAGTACAATTTTTTGGCCTGTAATTTTTTCCAAAGCAGTGACTCAGGGGAAGAAGGGCTATGGATTTTCCTTTGCTCTATTTGTGTGCAGCTCTCTGACACGAGTGGCTCTTTGAAGTGTCTTTAGGATGCTGTAGGGCAACTGTATTTCTCATTTTAAAATATCTTTTAAATGACTAAAAATTTTCAGATGTGAGTGTTTGTATTCACAACAGAATGTAACAGCACCAAGATACAGCTGCTAACATGCACAGAAAGTCAGCATGGTCCAGCTCTGCCAGTGTTGCAATTTCTATTTGGTCCTGTGGTTGGGGACCTTTTAGATTAAATTCATTAGTTCATGGTAGTTTTGAGATGTAACACAAGCTTCTAAAGAGATCTTAAGCTTCTCTTTTTTATTAAAATAAAATCTTCCCTTGGCATTTCTCTAGGCACTTCTCCAGTCACAAATAAAAGGGACACCGCTGAAGGATATTCTGCCACACACTGAAATGCCAGCAATCCAATTAAAGGAATGTTTAACCTTTTGTAAATAAAGCTATGGCTTGCACTGCCTTTTGGCCAAAGGAAAAAAATTAACTAATTTATTATTAAGCTTCTTATGCACGACTGATGTGTATATTCACAATATAGTTTACAGCATTATATATAAGGCCAGAATACTATTAAAATTCCTCTGTTGCAGAAGGTCAAGTGGCTGCAGATTCAGATGCTACTTTCAGGACAGCTCTGCTAAGTCATGTCCTTCTCAAAAGCTTCCTCTGAGCCTCCCGCAGTCTCCAGTCACAAAATCCTGATCCAGGTGTTAGATGCTTCACAACATTTTTTTATATTTCTGGGGTTTTTTAATAAGGCCTTTGTTGAAATGAGGATCATTTTCTGATTGTATGTGTGTATAGGAACGTGTTCAAACTCTGATGTATGTTGTTCTAAGATTTGATCAAAAAGCATTTTGAAAGCTAAACAATTCATTCTAAATCTGGATGTCAAGGTTGTATTACCTCTAGAAAATTTAAAGAGTGTAGAATGCTATGTTATAATTTATCTTTATTGCCTCTTTTGCTGCTACTCAGAAACTTGATCTGTGGGGGTGTTGTGCCCATGAAGATTTGGCAGAGCTGTTGGACCAAGCCTGGGAGCAGACCTGGGAAAGGCTGGGAATGGGCATGGAGAGGAGGGGGAAAATGTTATATGTTTTCCTACTTTTCAGCATCCTGTAACTCTGTAGGGATTTAAACAGAGCTCTGGGATGGTAGGAAAAACCCTGTAACAGTTTTAGTGGTAAAGTTGCATTAAGACAAGATAGTAAAGCAGAGACTGTGGCTTTACTTGACTGGCTGATGGGCTGAAGACACATAAATCTATTTGAATTCTGACATGGAAGTGGCAGGGTTCAAAAATAAATGCAACTGAAGAGCGATCACACAGGGCAGATCTCAAGACTGCTCCTCCTGTTCAGATCTGAAAAGACGAGCCTCTGTGCCTAAAGACTTGTGCCAGTTTTCAGCAGTGAGGATGGTTTAGTCTAAGATATGGCTTATCTATATGAATCCTGCCTTAACTCTCCTGGATGTATTTCTTGCTTCCTTGTTGTGGTGTTCCTGAGAGAGGCTACAGTGGAAGCTCTGGATACATGTAGGGCAGCAGAAGGTGTTTAAGAGGCACCAGCGGACTTGGGATAGTGGATCCCAGTATTGCATTTGCCACAGGAGGGCAAGAGGTGAGGGAGAGTGTGGAGCCTGAAGGTGGGCCTGGGGAAGGAAGGTGGGCCTCATGGAGAAGGTGGACCTTGGGAAGAAGGTGGGCCTTGGGAAGGTGGTCCTCAGCAGCCCAGGACATGCAGACGGCACCATGCATACCTGGCCTGGCAGCCCATGTGGCAGTGTCTGGCAGCCTTCGGGGGAGTGGGATTCGGTCCAAACACTTTGCAAATAAAGGCTGAAAAATACAACTATTCATTATTCAGAGAGGGAAGTCCTTTCCTCAGCTAATGTGTGAGCATTTGCTGTGTGGAAAAAGGTTAAACGGTAAGGAGGAAGATGGGGCGGGAGTCCAGCACCTTATAGCCTCACCGGGACAGTGCCTGAGTTCTGTATGAACAGGATTTGGAAATTCCTTGTTCTTGAGGCCACAACGTGAGTTATAATAACAGCATAAATAAGGATGGCGAGTAGCAGAAATGGAAGTTGGCATGGCACATTATGATCATATTAAGACTAAGTTCATCATTGTTGTGTGGCCAAGGCTGAAACAGCTGCGATTTTTCAATTTGTTTGTGATCTGCCCCGGTAAAGTCTTTCGTGGGTCCGTGAATGAGGCAGAGTTGCATTAGAGATAGGAACTGCACATGCAATTTTCTAACTGTGCTGTCTCAGTTAAAAATGACACACCAAAAGCAGGCGGTGTCTCAGCAGCTGCCAGGGCTCAGGAGTGAGGTGCTGTGGAGAACAGCACTGAATGCAGCAATCGGTGCAGCAAAAGCCTTCAACGGGCATAAAACCATAAAGAGAGGTTTGCCCCTTCACGTGAACTTTGGTTCAGGCCTGGTTTTGCTTCTGTTTCCCTGTAAGTGACCATCAGCAATAAAACTGCAGAAATTAAGATTTCAGTGAAAATGTGTCACCATGGAAAGGCAGTGAGGTTTCCTTTTATTTTGCAAAATTTCTCCAAATTGGTCTTGACTTGGAAAAAACATTAAGTCAAACTGAGGGCTGACTTGGTGCAGGTTGAATTTTATGGTACTGGCCAGGCCAGAGAGAATGGGGCTGGTTCTTGCGATGTTTCACTTTTTTGCAGACAGTGCAGAAATGAGACTGGCTCTGCCTTTGCCTTTGTTCAGGAAGAACATCTCAGTGTTGTTTCTTTTTCCAGAAAGGAAATTATTCTTTTATATTTGTGTTGCTCCTGCTTGCGTCTTGGCACGAAGTTTTGGAGGGCTGGGTTTTGGTTGGTAGTTTGTTTTTTTTTAATGTTGCTTGCAAGGCAGATATATTTTCTTTTCCTTGTAAGCTATGGAACAGCCTAAAGCTTCTTAAAAAAATTTCTTTAAAGCAATTCAGCTTTTTGAAACTGCATAATTGAAGAGCTCTGAAATAATTGGCTTATTATAGTGCACCCGCAAAAATGAATTTGCATCTCATTTATGAACTATTAGATTCCTTATTACATGAGACTGATTGTTCTTAATGTGACTTGCATGTAATTTAGCATTCTTTACTCAAACACTTTGTAGCTAAACACCGGGGGAGGGAAGTTCATTCCGAAATCCCGGCACTAGGACTTAGATTGCGGAGGGACTTCACTTCGTATAGATTAACATTTGTATTGGATTCTAGTCAGTCCTTTCAAGCAATACTGACATTTCTTCAGCTATCTGTTTATGACTGACCTTTTGCAATGTTGATTTAATTCTTCAACACAAATCTTTCTGACTACTTTCTTTTTTCTTTCTTGTAGGTTCTCTAAGTGCTGCCCCTGTAATATGAATGTTATCAGAAGATTACTTTATGTGTTCCTTTTGCTTTGCTCCTCATATGTTTTCTCCAGACTTTTGCATTTTGCGCATATAGACATATCTTGGTAAGGGTGATTGTGGAGAATGAGAAAGTTGGAGACATGTTGCTGAGCAAGAGCTCAACAGGTGTTCTTGTGTTGATGGGACGGAGGCCTTGAAGTCAGTAAAACAATATCCTTATATATTGATATGTGTATGTTGTGAAATAAACAGATAGAAGTGTACCAAAATATTAATGTTTATTAGCTAGGTGGGCACAAGAACACCTGTTGAGCTCTCGCTCAGTGCCGTGTCTCCAACTTTCTCATTCTCCACAGGTGATCAACATAATTGTGGCAGATATGTTTTAAAGGCGGCTGTTAGATGAAAGACAATAAATAAAAATCATTACTTTGGCAGAAATGGTCTAAGATGCAGATTTATATCTTTGATATCTGAACCTGATTTGTCTGTAAGAGCTCACACTGATCATTTAGAATTACTTCACTAAAATGAGTGAGATGCTTAAGGATGCATCTATGCTGTAATACCTGATGACATTCCAGATAGCTCTAAGCTAGCTCTAAATGTGCTTCTGTGTTTACAAAGAGCAAAACCACTGACACATAGACTGGAAGCAGTATAGTTGTGTCCAGGTAGTATTACCTCAGAGCTAACTAGCTAAGGCCTGGACATCTAATGTGGTATTTTTATCATCATTAGCCTAGGGGTATGTTGCACAAGCACATGTGAATAGCAGTGCATTTTGGGATCTAGACATACCTTGAGATCCTCAAGAAGGGAACTAATGCAACCAGCAATTGTACAGGAAGTAAGCCACTATCAGATCATTCAGCGTGTCCATTAATACAGAGATACAAGTATTGGAAAATCTCCAGTGCCCAGAAAATATTCCTGAATGGAATACCTAGATTACTTTAAAAAGCATTTTGCTAATGGAGCTGTATTCTTTTTATGTATTTGTGAAACACTCAGATTCAATTCATTACACTTCCTCAGCAGATACAAACCTATTTTTCTTGTCTAGAAAAATCAAGCCCTAGATAGGATTGAAATTTAAAATACTATTAGTTTTGTGAGCACTGATCATAGACATACCACTTAAGGAGCTGCTCCAGGCATCTTGGTGTAGATCTACACAGATAAATGAAAAAGGACTAGGAACTCAATGTCTTCCCATTTTCTACACTAATAAATTGTTAGGTCACTACCTGCAACTGGATGTCTCTGAGACAAACCTGTAAGGAGTGGTAGCCTTAAGCAGTATGGTTGTGAGATAATAAATGTCATTTGGCTTTAGGTTCTTTTTTGTTTGCTAGCACTAAACCAGGAACCACACCAAGCAACACAGGTGCTCTGTTGCCTAGACTCTGAATGAGAGATTTGCACAGATTAGAAATACATTACTACATATTACAATAGGAATAATAATCTCTTTCCACTTGCAGCTTTCATTTGCAACAGAGCTCCAAATGGAATAGGTAATATCCACTTTCTGGATTTTTAGAGGTAGAAAGCATGAGGCATGAACCGGGAAAATGACTTTTCTCAGATTACTTATTACACTCATGGCATCAATCCCAGTGCTGGACAAAAAGATAACAATCCCCTGCAAAAAGACTAAAAGTATATGAGATTTGAATATGTTATTTACAAACTGTGACCAACTGAAATCGACATCCAGAAAAGACCACAGGAAGTGTTTTGGATGCTGAGTTAAAAGTTCACAGTGCACAACAATATCTGATATTTTGGAGTCTTGTTATTTGCAAAAACCCACAGTCCCAAATTACTTACCTAGGCTATTCTTACTCTCATGCTGGGGGAGAATTAAGTGGCCAAGAATGAGAGTCATAACTGGCAGTTGAGTGGGAGTCACATACAATAGACTACAGAGTAAATCATAAGCCCTTCTCTCTTCAAAGCTTAATTATGTAACTGTAGGAAGGCACTTATTTTCAGTCAGGATCCCCAGCAGAGTTTAGATAGTCCTTAGCTTCCTAGAATTAATATTGAAAATGAAGGTGATTCCACTATAGCAGAAGCTGAGTAAAGAAAGGTGTTTGCTATTTAACATCTAATCTTCATTTCATATGCAACTGCCTACAGTGACAATTAATCAGGATTTAAGTGCTTTATTTCTTTGAGACCAAGTACTTATTGTGTAATATCTGAACAACAATGAAGAAAAGAAAGTGCAGAAATACACTATAAAATCTAACAGTTGAGCACAAATGTTTTACTTGTAAAATAATGCTCCATGGGCTGGAACATGGTCATTTCTCAGCCACCTGTTTCAACTCCACATGATTTCAGTTTGGTAGCTGAAGTAAAATCTGATTTAAAGTTCTAATTTTATATGTCAGCAACTGCTCTTTCTTCTCAAATAAATAACTGATTCGCTTTCCTCTTATGATTCCAAACAGAGTTTTTGATAAAAATGTCTGCAACTAAAGAAAGAAAAGAAAAATCATAAAGATAGAGCCTCTTGCAAGATTCTGAGGTGTATAATAGAAGGAAATCGGCACAAAAAACCTAGCCTAGTATCTTGCCTGTTCCAAAAGACAAAGAAACATCTCTTTTAGGGTGAAGAAATACAGCATTTAGATCATCTAAATGCTTTAGACAGAGCATTTTTTCATAAGCAAATAGTCAGATACTAAGCTTTTTTAAATAATCAAGCAGACATATCCAAGATTTATTTTTTACATCCTATACACTTCTTTTTAATCTGGCAATAATGAACATTTTTTAAAATAAATACCTGATCCTAAAATGGACACTGAAAAAAAACTACAGTATTTCATCTGTGGGGGCTATTCACTATAGCAAAAATTGTTATTGATACAATTGTCAGAGAAAATTGTAATGATATTTTTAAAACTATAAATGGCTTTGTCACAAATGAAATGTAGTGCAATATAGAAAATCACTGTGACATAATGACATCTCTACCTCTCTCCCCCTTTCCCTTTGCTCTTCCATTTTTTTTAGTATGTAGATAATTTCTTTTTAATTTTTAATTGATAACCTTCTATACCCCCACAGAAATGTGAAAGAAATATTTTTAATTTGTTACGAAAATATTTTGACAAGATCTGAAATATAACAAAAAAGTCTCTGATTTGTAGGGGGAGGAAAATATTTACACTTAGTTGGTGAGTAGATCCTGCTTGGGGATTAGAAACTTTGTCAAAGTAGAAGAAAAAGATAGGAATCAAACACTGAAATGCACAAAAATCCTCCATTAATGATAGAGAGAACTTACATAACCACATTAGACTAACTGAACATCTAAATATGCAGTGATCCACACAGCATGTATGAATTCAGCACTAAACTTTAGATATAAATATGGTACTTATTTTAAGAAATCTTAATCTTATGACAAGATCTATCATGAAGTTTTGAATATTTCATTTCAAAATTCACACATTGTAAACCTCAGTGGTTGTTTACAATAATAAATATGTGTAACTGTGCTTTTCAGGGTTGATTTTTGTTGTGTTTTCTTTTTTTTTTTTCCTTTATTGTTTTGGGGGTGGGGTTTTGTTTGGGTTTGGTTTTTTGGTTTTGGTTGGGTTTTTTTTAATGGATAATAGAACACTAAATTTGAGAAATAAAATATGTAAAACTAACCCTAGCTTAAAGAAGTCATATCCCATGTATTTTAAATATGGGTTTGTATTAGAGAGAGTTCTGACATGAGATGACTCCTGGCATGAGCATGATTTCAACCAAAGAGAATAGAAGACAGTTTCTAATCTTTCTAGACGCTTTTAATAATGGAAATCAATAGATTGTTATCATTGTTCACTCAAAGGTAGAATACAAAGGGCAAGTTTCAAAGCCTTTATTCAGAAAAGAAAAAAAAAAACACACAAAAGCAGATGTTTGTGACAGAAGACACATCTGTGTACTCTATTTAGAAGTGCTTCGGATTGCATGGTCTCTCTGAGTTAAATATCGCAGTGCTGCTTTTGTAAATCCATTAGGAATCCAAATGAAATCTGTCAGTTAAGACTTTAGTTACTGCATGTCCAAAACCAGATTAATTAATGCAATTGGGAGTAACTATTTTATGGAAGAGTGATCCACAGTTTACACAGGTGCAATTTATTTCTGTATGATCATGTTGGAAGGCTCACACATAAACTTATAAATTACTGTCATGTATCTTTATTGTCTGTTCATTTATGCTGAGTGTCTATTCACTGGCTAGATAGTGATACAGAGTGATTTCCATATTAATCCTAAACACATTTATTTAATTAGAAAACTGCACCGAATTATTTTGCTAACACTTGGACAATTCAGTTTAACGAGTAGGTCATTTGAAATAAAAACTGCTTGAATACACAGCTGATGTGAAAGTATTTATAATGTTCCAAAAAAAATGTTGAAATGGGCTGACATGCAAAAAGCTTTATTCTTTGAATCTGAAGCTGATGGTGTATATTGCATTCAAGGTTACCCTAGGGAAAGTGCCAGGAACAAAGAGAGATGGACTGAGTGAGATGAAACGGGAAACCTTTCCTGTTGGGACAGCCAGAAAGAGAACCGTAGGTCCCCAGATGAGTGATCTCTCCTGGGTGTCCTCTCCAGTGCAGCAGGGGGTCTTGCAGTCTTGCCAACAACCACAACTACACTCCCTTTCTTCCTCAGGAAAACTATAGCTTTCGTTGATAACCACTCAAACATCCTGTTTCTGTCCTTTGATGATACTTGGCACTAATTGAATACGCTTAATTAGGTGCAAGGTTTGTATACTGGCTGCTGAGCTTTGTGAATGTTTGTTATTTGGGCAATATTTGTCAGATATAAAAATGACTTCTGTATCTTTTTGTAATATGGAGTTAGCAGTCTAGAAGATACCAGATGGAGAGGACTTGGGGAGGCTTTACTACAGGATTGCAAACTAAAGCTAAAAAGCATTAGAGTTAAGGAATAGAAGGGAAATATAATGGTTTGCGTGTGAAAAACAAAACCAAAACCAAAACCAAACAAAAAAAACCAACAATCCATCTAACTTTCTCAGGGAAAACAGAATAACAATGCTTCAAAATGCACTAGTAAAAGGCTGAGAGGATAAGAGCACTTGGCCTAAATGCTGTCACCAAAACGTCAGGCTGCGTGGGCTGCAAGCAAAAAGGCAAACTAGAACTGCAGAGACATATAACAATATTAAAGCACTTGACCCTGTCCAACAATACATAAATGACTCCATAGTTCCTGTCTTGATCTTCATAAACACAGGCTCAATATTCCACTGACAAAAACTGTAGTAACTGCAGGAAGATTTAAGTGTGGGCATGAAACATGTTTGTCATTTGCCTAGTTCCATCTGCTAGTTCTCCAAGTCTGGAGAAAATAGAGTTAGTCCAGATAGCAAAGCCAGTAGCTAATATTTAGGCAGAGATTCTTTGAATTTATCGGCCTGAAGCCAGAACAATTTCTGGACATGTTGAGGTATTTTTCTCACAAACAGTACATTAACTTTTTAAAAGATAAATACTCCAAATATTATAAAGGAAAAAATTAAAACCTAAATAATATTCTGGGAATTTTAACAGAGCAAATAATAGTTTTACCTCAAAAAAGATATAAAAAAATCTCAACAGTACCTTTATAATAAAAAATGTCTCACCATAACAGAAAAGAGATGGGGAAAGATAAGGACAGCATAGAAACAACATCTGACTTTCTATAAAAATGATACTTCCTTAGCAGATATTTCTTTGGTTTTGTGTTTTTCATTAGTTATTTCAACAGCAGGGGAAATGCAGGCTTGTACTTTGTAATTAATCCATAACGAGAGAAGTGGGAGTAAGGTATTTTGTTGTTCCTTTTCACATTAAAATTAAGTATAATGTTTCAGGCTAGCAAACTTCTTCACTTTAATGGATTTTCATTCCCTGTAAACAAATGG
>JAOXNG010000006.1:2741142-2761750 GCA_028566535.1 Scolopax minor | reverse complement strand
GGTGGGGCTGACTCAAGTGAATAGAGGCTCAAATTGTACAGCCTCAGCAGAAAGCACCCGGAGAGCAAAGCGTTCATAAAGCAGCCGGAGCTTTGCAGCCTGTGCTGCTGACCCAGTTCAGAGCCCTTTCTGCTGCCTCCACGCCAGCCCTGCCATCCTCCCCAGGGTGAAAAACCTCATCTGTGCAATCCCACAGAGGCAGATTTGTGAATACAGAGCGATTAAAAGAAATGTTGGTAAACAAACTGAACCTCAAACCCCTTCAAGAAACCTACTTTGTTGCTTTTCCAAGCTGCAGTGATGTTTGGGTGAAGCCTTGCTAGGAGGGACAGAGAGGTGACACCTAATGGGAACCAGCGAGGGACAGCCACAAACTCTAAGTGGATTTGGGAAGTTTCAGGGACCTGAAAAGTGAAGGTACATCCTGTTTTACATTAAGATACACAAGGAAAGAAATGCAGAACTGTAAAAGGATGTCCTTGTTTAAAATATAATCAGAAAAATGATCAAAACCCATTATATTAGTTTTCCTACAGGGAAAAAGCCATACATTGAGATTTAAAATTTTTGATCAAGACTGTGACACGACACTGAGTTTTCAGCAGGAATAATTCCTTGATAACTCTATTGCTTAGAAGGTTAGATAAGGAAAAGCATTATTATGTCTGCATTAATAATTAACCAAGAGTTGCCAGCAAGCCATTAACTGTCAAAGCCAAACTAAGAAAATTCCTTGGAATCAAGACAAGGTTGATTACATTGTGTGGGGAAGATTCACTGTTCTTTAAGTAATTGTTATAATACTATGTCACCTTAAAGAACAGCTGAATTGCCTTTTTGAATTAACTTCTTTAATCAAAAATAGTGGTTGCAATGTTATAATGTGATTTTTTTCACAAAGTAAAGCATCTCACCAACTCTTTAGCAAATAAAAAGAAAAGATGTTTACTTTTTTATTTGTACTCAGGAATTGCATTTTTTAAAATAATAAATTAAGCTTTCACCAGGAGGTTAAAAAATAGGATGTAAGGTGGGAGCTGAGCAAGAAGGTCCATTAACGTACAGCTATCACAGAACTCTTTACTTCTAAGTGGAGAACTGTTTCTTCACTTGGGCGCTGCATTATTTGGCTGGTGGGTTACAAGACAAAGTCAGAGTTGCCCTGAATATCTGCACCTCCTGCCCAGGAGACTCTAAGAATTGTTGAAGCCCCATAAAGCTGGTACTGAGCTCCTAAGGCTGCACAGGCTACCTAAAGGAGCAGCAGCTCATTGAGATTCCCAAATCACTAATGGTTCTTCATCTCTTTTTTACTGCTTGATACTTCAACATACATGGCACAAGAGTCCAAAGCTTCTACCTAATAAGAGGAAAAGAGTGAAGTTTATGAGCATCCCTTTCAACCTTAAAAGCATTCCATGAGTCTATGAAATAAAGTGAAAAATGAGAGTAATTCTATGATGAGAAAAACTAAAGAGTTACTTCCTCTCCTACTTTAGTCCACCAGCAATACCTTTTGCAAAAAAAAAGAAAAACAACAAATAAAACCTGGCAGATACTCTGCTGACATAAAAGTAAGACTAAAGCAAGGTTAGAGAAATATATGTAATTGGGTTTGAGAGAAAATAGCTAAATGAGAATGGCTCTTTGGAGACTATGTAATCATTCACTGACAGGACAGTACATATTTTATAAGGAAATTAATTATGACAGCTTAACATAGTAAAATAAGTTGTTCAATATTTATTTGTGCCTTCCAGCATGTTCCTTTTTGTGATTGCACAGATTTTGTTAGCATCTCACTGTGGTATCATGACTTTCAAAAGTGGCTTATACTCTCAAATTGACCTTCCTCTACCTAAGCTTAAATACACAGTGACTGGGAAGCATCAGCCTGAATTCTAACACTGCATTAAGGACTTACATATAACTGCTGCTTTGCACATTTAAACAGTAACAGATGCTCATGACACTTGGTGCTCTGCTAAACAGAACAGTAATATTTAAAAATCAATTCTGCTTTCTTAGATGAAGACACTTTCGTAGAAGCTATGGTAGAAATTAGTACACGTCATTAGTATTAGCTGCATGAAAGAACAACACAGCAAAACTGGAGCAGATTAGATTAGAGAAAATTCTGAATAGTTGCTAAGCCTAGAGTATCCATACAGACAATACAGAAAACTCACTTTTAATTTGTTCCTTGTCTACCAATACAGAAAACTCACTTTTAATTTGTTCTTTGTCTACTTCGGTGAAAGCTTATATAACTTTTGTGTAAAGAATTTAATGTCCTGCTTTTGTTTAAGTTTCTGATGCTGCAGATAATCCTGATTTATGCTAATCTATTTTCAAGAATCAGGACCATAGAAGTTTTGTTTCAGCCATGTTTTATGAGCAGAACTCCTTGAAATTGCAGGAATCAACATATTAACAACTTTTTTTTTCTATAGGAAACAAAAAATAATTTTTGATTCTGAATAAGTCATCAGAGTGCTTAAGAACTCTAGCAAGGGACCAAGACTAGGACTCCACTGCGGCTGGTGTTATAGTCAGAGGTCAAACCTCTGATATTCACTGAAATGAAATAGAATAGTTCCAAGATTTATGTATTTTATGCATATTTATACATATGTATTGTATATTCTTATACACATTGAATGCGTATTTTCTATGGCCTTTTTATTTGCTTACTGAATAAGAGCATTGAAGGTGTAAAAAATTATTTGAACACTTCAAACCCCCATCAGCTTGGTTTCAAGCATTCTTAATCACTATGAAGATTAAAGACCACTTACATCAACTACATGTGTATTCATAATTCCGCAGGATACAATTACTCCTTTCTATTAATGAATCTTTATTCAGAAGTTCACAGTCTGATGCCTAAGTATGAATAACCAACCACCCAGAAACCCTCCATTATTTTCTGCTTATCTAACTAAGAGCAAAAACATTAACAAGCAATTATCCAGAAAATTATTAATCATCCAATACATTCCAAGCAGAGTGATAAGGAAGTACTTGGGAAAATAATCAGCATCTACAAGCAATATTGAAGGTACTGTACCAGAGACAATTGTCATTAGAAGATATGAATGGAGAACGTGCAAGTTCTCACAACAAATATCTTGATTTGTCTTTATTGTATCATCGTTATTCTGCCATGAGCATTCTGAATGGGAAAACAAGACTCTTGGGTACATCCTCCAGCAGCCCAGAACAGTGGCACCAGCTCTTTGCACAATACCCATCCTGTGGCCATTTCACAAGGAACGTCACGGGATCCTCACCACCACCTTTTAACATGGTTTAGCCAACAATAAATATGCACTAAAGTAGGGTATACTAAAGATACTTAGAGGACAAAGCCAACAGAAAAATAAGTTTCACGATAGTTACAAAGGCCCTGTAGTATTTTTTAGTACTTTTGGCTACCTCGTGGGATACACTGGGGGTTATTGCTGAACCCACGCTTATCAATAATGACTACTGGAACCGAGTAGTTGTCATTGCTGGGGTTACAAGTTCCTTAACACGGACTGACCCGCTGGGGCAACACGTTTTACGATTTCCTCACTTCCAGACCGAGGCGTTCTCCTGGAAACGCGCATTTCACAGGTAAGGATGGCAATGAAAGCCTGGAATTCCAGGCTCAGCTTCCCCAGGCGGGGGGGGGGACCCTCAGGACCCGCCCCCTGGGCCGTGTCCGCAGGCCAACACCGCTGAGGGAGGTTCCCCCCGCTGCCCTCCGTCACCTCAAACCGCTTTCGCTGCAAAACGGAGTCGCAGCCGAGGTAACGACGCTGTGGGTTGTGTTTGCTTTAAGGAGAGGCGGGAGTTGGGTTGGGGGGAGAAAGAGGCTTTTGTCTACCCGACTTCGGGGCTGGGCGAAAAAGTTAAAGCGCTCCCGGGATGGACGGGGAGGTCGCCTCAGCGCCGGGCCTGCCCCGCCGCCCCTGGAGCCCCGCCGGGTGGGCGAGACGGCGGACTTCGCACCGGCTGGGAGAGGGATGGCCCTTCTGGGATCCCCACCAAGTTGCAGCACGGGAGAGCAGATGTAGCTTAGGCTTGACTTGCTGGGAGGTGTGGTTCTTCTGGACTTGTCTGTGGGATCTGGTCAGGGTTTGACTTCTGCCAGGGAAGGTTCTCCAAGACCAGCACCTAGTTCCAGCTGCTTGGTCCTGAAGCAGTGAGAAAGACACAGGTGTGTTTGATGGCTGAGGTGGCCTAACATGCCAGCCAGCACTGGTGACAGCAGCAGGGGTGTCCCAAAAGCTGGGTCTCCAGCCTGTGCTAGTGATGAAGAGGTGAACTCTGCAGATGCCCTGTGCAACCTTGCGTTGGCACAAGGGGGTGCAGAGGCCTCTCCAGCTTGACCTCTCGCTGCACTGAGATCTGCCACCATGTGATTCAGCCACACAATCTTCTTGGGATATGGAGCTTTCCATGAGCACACACCAATGCTAATTAAGTAGGATGCTTACCTTTATAATGAATTTATTGTTAAAGGTGAATTATCCCAAATCCCGTGCAACCTCGAATGTGTTTGATATTTTAGAGTCAGTTAAAATAAACAAACACCAAAGCTAATGTTCCCAGCAATCTGGAGGGAATTAACAACACACTGCAAAGGGTGTTTAAATTACTTTAAAAATTCTAATTAGTCCATGAACTGCAGTGGGTATGGGACAAATTGCCTGCTTCAAAACCAGACAATCAAAAACTGACCTCAAAGGCAAGCAAAGGGTGGAGGGTGGTTGCCATGAAATAAATGAAAATGACCCCATCCGTTTGTTTAAGTCAGGGCCTATTTTGAGGCTTATGTTACATTGTCCCCTATTTACAATGTTCTGGGGAATCAAGAGGCAGAGGAGAAGCTTCAGTGGGATAGAAAAAGGGTTTTTGACTACTAGAAATGATGACAATAAAATCCCAGATGCTTAGTAGCAATGAAATTAGCTGGAAACTAGTTTGGGGTGGTTGCAGGGGAAATAATCAAAACAATAGTTCTGTGTTAATCTCCACCTCTCCCACAATTATTTCACTTACCCTATTCATATATAAACCAACAGGAATTTGACTGGAAGCATTTGTGGCTTTATAAATAAACTGTCCCCCTAAAAATTTGGACTCCAAAGGCTTTTTGTACTCTTGATGTTTTTCTTTATTGTGGCTATATCAGCATGTGGTACAATGCTGTACCCTGCAGCATGATCCCTCGCCCTGGAATTTTGTCTGGTGCCAAGATCTGAGATCTTGTTAGGGAAAAGTTTCAATGGACAGATTTTGTCTGTCGATATTTATTACTGTTGCCCTTTCAGAGACCGTCTGCCTCTATTATAGGAAATTGAACCTAAGTAGTGTCAGGCTTGTGCCATCAAACTTGAATAGGATTTCTCTCTTTGCAATGGCACATGCTTTTCCCTGGTCAGTTTTGCTTATTTAGTTTGGCTTTGTTGTGTAACTGTGACCCTGCTGTAATGAACAGTGGGAAAGCAGCAAGTTTGCCTTCTGATTCCTAGGATTTTCTATGTGTTCATTTCCCTGTGCTAATCTGACTCCTCCTGAATCAGGAGAACTGGGAGTACTGCATTTTCCATGTTTTCTAATACAAAGTTTATAAAGTTGCTGTTCAATCATTATGGAGGATGAGGAGATACTGAAGATAAAAAGAGCCGTTACTTCTTGTGCAGCTAACTTTTCTTTAGATAATAGAAGCTCTCAGTTTATTACACCTGACTCATGGCATCACAGGTCTAAGTGTTGTTCAGAGATTTGAACCCTTCAAGTGAAAAAGAAGGAAAACATGGGTGTGGTTGTGATTCCTGCCTCTTTCTTATACAGTAATCAGTGTCACAGAGGACTTCCAGGCATCATTCAGCTCTGTGTAGGGCCATACTTGGTATGCGATGTGGTGTGAGAGTGAATAGCACTAATGTTGTTGTCCCTCAAATGTGGGAACACTTCATTCCACCCCAGAGTCTGCTTTCTCTGGTAATGCAGCTAATTTTTCCTGCAGTCTGTTTAAATCTGAAGAAGACAGGGAAATGACACAAGATCTCTCTGGATTCTGTGAGAACACATACTGCATAGATAACACCTTTGTGATAAAACACTGAACTATAGGGATGGACTAGGTCTCTTTCCAAAGCTGTTTTCACTTCAGCCTAATAGATTTGAGTAACACAAATCTCAGACTTGGAAACACTTGGGCTCCTTCATGGACATTGCCAGCTGTGGGCCTTTAGGTGCTGTGAGAGCTTCTCAGGACCTGAGGCCAGAGTGGGGATTGCCTTTCCTATCTCAGACCACTGTACAGTCTCCCTTTATGTGGCTCTGCTGAACCATGGTGTGTTTGTTAGGTGTCCCCATAGTTCCTCTTCCAAAACCAAACATTTGTGGGTTTTTATCCAGGTGTTTAAAAGTTCTTTCCAAAGAAGTGGGCCATTAGCTTTCCCATTGCATGAGGAAGCATTTCTCTTCGAAGAGATGAGATTAAAATGGTCAGCCTGTTGAGTGATTGGACTGTCTGAATGTTTTAGCTATCCTGTAATAGTCATTAATGTAAATTAGCTATATATTTAATTTACGAAGCCTAAATTTACACTCTGGATGAATGCTGAAAAAGAAAAAAGTATCTGAATTAGATCAAAGAAATTAAAATAAGAACCATTCAATGGTAGCAGTTAATGAACTGTAGCTAACTGAAAAAAGTCTCCTTCCAGTAGCAAAACAGTCAGAGAGAATCAGTTTATTTTATAAATGCTCTGAACACACCATTTGCATTACTCTCCACCAGTAAATTGTTTAAACATCCCCAAGGGACTTGCCTGCATAGTTGCTGGGCTGCAGAGCCAGAGAGCATTTCAGCACTGTCCTTGACTCTGACGTTGATTTCCAGGTCCTTGAAACATTACAAGCAGAGCCACAAGTGAGAAGACCTCATGTTGGGCTGTAAATATACCTCTGCTCTGTTCTGGCAAGGTGAATCTCTGCAGTTTTATTGCATTCTCACTACCAGGCTCAGCTGTTCCCTCAGTTGGCTGCATGTCACCAAAAGGTTTTGATCTATAGGTTCTTCCCTTGGAGTCCTCTGGTTTGATTCTGCCATTGCAGAAGCAGCTCAGGCTGTAACTGGGGTTGAGCAATGCACTTCCTGGGGAAAAATTGTTGTGGTTGAAACACTCACTGCCCTTCCAACTTCTTTCAGAGTTTACAGATCCCACATACAGTCTGCAGCATTACCTGTCAGACTTGCCCCAAATTTAATCTAAGCATTCCTTCTTCTGTTGAGTACCGCATGTACCCCAGAGACCATGAATCTCTAAGGACATAATTCCATTAGAGAAATAAAGTAGAGATAGATGCACTGTTATCCCTCCACCACAGATAGAGAATGGAGGTTGGAAACAATTCTGTTCACAGTGATGTAGAGTATCTGAGGTCCAGCTGGGAACTACACCTACTTCAACTGGGAGCTAATGCAGTGCTTCAGCCAGAATAGGATGTCTGGCTTCCCCCAGGAGGAGCCCAGATTGAATCCAAGCTGTATGCTTAACCCATCACTTGAAAGAATGCACAAACTAAGCTTATCATTAAAAATCACCAAACACATTTTCACCCGTAGAACAAAGTGTTCTTCCATTTCCAGTTTCCTATGCGATTATTTGTAAAGGACAAAATCCCTTCAATGTTCCCTACTATTTATTATTCTGAAAAAGTGGGAGTGTTTTTGGTAGTTGCAAGAATGCATTAATTTGTAAGTACTGTCTGGGAACTAGTTTTTATGATGTGTTTTTATTTCCTGAAAATACCAATATGAAAATATTACAAAAAAGAATTTAAATTATTTAACTCTCAGAAAGAGTTGCTGAAAAAGATATGTTTTTTTTTTTAAAGTTCAGCATGGTTATTACAGCAAACCACAGCTCTAAAGGCTGTGTGCCGAAAAGGCTAAATAGATGTTTGTGTGTGTACTTAAAAAAAGAAACCACACCAAAAACCAGCAACAAAAAAAACCCAAAAAAATCCATCTGTTCTTCTGTGCTTTGCGATAAGGCTTTAAAAGACAATGTACAGCCTGGGAAAACAAATTCCTTTCCAACCCTGGTAATAATAGTTCTGTAATACTTTTAATCTTCAAAAGAGACCCCTAACAAAGCTAGGGCAGAGTCTCCCACTCTGAATTAAATCCACAATGGTGGGATGGAAAGAGATGTGAAGTGTCTTAGCCAAGACCATAACGTGTCTTTGGAGGCAGAGGTGCTGCAGTTCAGGCCCTTTCCTTTTACCTGCCCTGTGCTCCAGCACTGGCTTCCACTGTCTCAACCTGGCAAGGGGTATTTTAGAAGATCTCATTTGGCAGGTGGTATTGATTTCTGGTGTAGAAAAATGCCAGAACAGAAAATAGTTTCTTCGGTTGACTGTCCAGCTTGGGTTCACTCAGTCTGGTATAATTCATCTTAATTTCTTCAAAGAGAAAAGATTTAGGGAGATGGGGGGTGTGTGTGTATGTGTGTATGAGGAATAACTTTCAAACTTTCATGGAGGTAACTTTACCAGTTTTACGAAGGCTTTTTTTCCTCAGGTTCCTATACAATGACCATGTTTCTTTCCCAACTGATATACATAAAAATCTATATTAGCATTCCTGTAATATCAAAATCACTATGTTTTTCTCTGCTTACAATAAATATAGCAAGAAACATTCAAAATGAGTCCATACCATAATAGCTCACCAAATGTTCATTGAACAATGTCAGAATCCTGGAACGTATCATATTCTTTCCTTTCTGTCCCACAAGTATTGATTTCATCCTATTTCCTGACTTAGATTTTCATCGCCTTCTTGTGGTATCTTTCCTCTTACAACACAAACATCAATGGTAAAACAATTGCTACTGGATTTCTCATACAAGAACAGACTCCCACAATCTTGAGGAGTTCAGAGCTATGTGGAGATTGAGTCTGAAAGCCTTTGAATTTGGATTTCCCAAGAGGCTGCAGGGTTTTATTTACATTTCCTATTTCCCGGCAGAGATGTCAGTCGGTGTTTTCTGAATTTCTCTTCAGGAACAAAACAGGAATGTAAGACATGAACTAAAAGGCACGGTGAAGTGTCAGCTGCTGCCAGGAGGCAGCCTTGTGCTTAACCCCTGTGTCTGTACGCCAAGGTTTCTCCTGCTCCATGCCACACCTGGAGACACTTGGCTACACTTGCCACTGGGGTTTCTTTAAAACCAGATAATTGTCCCTCATGGGCCATTCTTAGCACTCTCTTCCAAATCCCCCTCCTCTGCCTGTAAGAATAAGTACAAAACCTTGAAGATGGATGGCCCTTCAACATGACGCAATAGGTTTTTAATTTGACATTAAACACTTTGAAAGCTGTTAAAGCACAGGCCAGGGGAGATCTTATAAGCTGCTATTCCCAAAAGGTTCCCGTTCTAGACCTGTGCGCCATCTTGTCATAGAAAGTATGAAGATGCACTTTTATCTTGTCTTATCTTTTAATGTCAACATCCAAAAACATTTTGCATCTGTAGATATTTCCCTTCCCCCTGAAGAAGAAAATAAAAGGAGGGTAAACCAAAGCGAACCCAAAGCTTAGCGATTTGACTTAGCATCATTACAGCAATCTCAATGGGAGCCATTTGATAAAAAATTGAACAGCCTCGTGTTCCTCTATTTCCAACACAGGTACTGGAAAGACATTGTTAAATAATGGGCCTGCATTTCATATGGTTTCTTCTGCAGTGTTTAATCAATAAAATGTTCTTTAGATCAATACGGGTGTTATTTCGCTGCTTGGAACCATTTATAAGTATACGATGGAGGTAGTTACAGCATAGTCAGTGCATAGTAAGGATAGCTCTTGGGCACAACACAGTTATAGCTGTGCTCATACACAGCAGGTATCAATATAAAATTGGATACACCAGCATAAAATCACAACATACTCTCTACAAAGCAACTCCAGATAAGCTGTGCTGGGGGAATGAGGGCTGAGTGTGTTTAACACTGTGTTTTGTTCCCTATCAGTGGTGTCAGCAAAGGAGTTTTGCAGATTTATGTTGATTACTGTATCAGTAAACTGACACATTCCCTTGCTGAAAGGATGTTTGCAAAATGTGTGTCTGGTGCCTTGGTAATGGAAAATATAGAGGATAATTCTAATTCTGCCAACTCATTTCAAGTAGATGAGTTTTAAGCTGTGTGTCATGGGTGGAAAGTTTGGACATCGCTGATGATCTAGTGTGAGAGGTTATTGTCACAATAATGTCAGTGCGAATGACATTTAAAGTGCTGCTTTGGTGAAGGCTGGAAGATATCAGAACCCTATTTGTAATAATATTTTAACTCTGGGGTACAGCTTGTGCCTTCAAAGTAGTATACAGACCCTGAATAATTAAGCACCTGGACTGGGAAAATAGGTATTCTGTGAACCAAGGCACAAAGAAGTGAACCCCCAAGGTCATGTATGGGTCTAGTGGTTTTCCTTTCCTGCTGTACCAGATATAAGGCTTTGAGAGTCTGTTGGCAGAAAACCTGACTTTTTGAAGAGGTCTGTATTGGTATTGAGCAAGCCTGTGTCTATTTTTGATCTCTGCATAGTAAGCCATGCTATAACATCTTTCATGCATCGACAGCAAGATAGGGGACGAGCTTGTCACAGCATCTTAAAAGTTCTGAAATTTGGCTGATGCACAGAGTGTGATGAGTTAACCCAGCAGGGAGGGACAGGGAGCATCATCTCACAGACACAGGGGCCAGGTTGGGGACCGCAGCAGGGAAGAGGTGTCTGGGGATGGCTCAGGGCTGGCCTGGAAAGCACGGGGTGATACTGGGGGTTTGTTACAGCGGTAATTAGACATGCCAGAGTTAAGCAGGAGCAGTGACTGTCTCCCAAGTACTTAATTTTGCTATCAATTTTGATTTTCGTATTAATTGCCATTAGTTAAACTGATGTAATGAGCCTAGAGTGGCAGATAAAAATGACAATAGGGGTGAGTATGGATTCTGCTTCCAAGCAGGAAAAATAGCCAGCTTTTTAGTGGAGGTCTGTAAGGGCTATCTGCAAACTCCTGGTTAAAGCCTCCGTTTCAGTCTCTTCCTGTTGTGTTTTGAAACCACCGAATCCCTCAGACAAGTAATTGTTCATTTTGGTGCAAACTCCATGCATTCAGACTCAAATCTCCTGTTTTCAAACCCAATTAGGAGATGGTAATTACCTGCGGGATGTGGGGATTTTATTTGTCTGCCGGGGCAATGCAGATATTCTGCTTGTATCTCCCCTTCCAGTTATCAGTAAAACACTAGAGCAAAACAGTGTTTTCCTCCCGGTGTTTTTAGGCAGTGTTATGCCAAATGAAGGCAATATTATGAGATTGCATGTGTTTGGGAATAATCATGTGAGCTATTAGTAATCATGCCTTGCTGTTCTTCTGCACCACTCACCCCCAGCTTTTGTGTGTTTGACACACAAGGAGTTGTTTGATGATTCTCTTCCCGACCTCACGGATGGTGAAGCTGAGGTCATCCGGGCAGCCAGTGACACTCAGAAGATGAATGCAAATCTCTTGAGTTTCAGTACAGTGTTGTTGTACTTGTAGGAACTCGGCCTTTCTGAAAAACATGTCTGTAACATATTCTCTATCTCCTAGTAGAAAGCAACCACTTCAACTCAAGGACAAGCTGAGCAGAGAAAGCATGTTGCTAAGTAGCTGTTCAGAGTGAAGGAGACCTGCAGAACATGGAGAACACTGATTTCTTTTGAAAAGTGCATGGAAGAGTGGATTGGGAGCCTTTCCTGACACAGACAGCATTCAGTTGCCAGCCACTCTAGTCGGTGAGAAGAGAGATTCTCAACTCTTAATATAATTTCCAATAGGGCAGAAAAGGCAGTTGGCAGCTCTTTTGTTTCTGGATGAGGATTTCCTCTTCATCTCCTCCTTTGTAATGGTCCTGCCCCTTGCAAGGCTGAGAGTGTTAAGGAAGGGAATTGCTTCAAACATGCAGGTGTCTTAAAGAGAACACTAACCATCTGGCTTAAGATATCCATCTTAAGATAATAATAACCTCTTCCACAGTTTGCTGATAAACCACTGAGATTGTCAAAAACTATGGTGGTCTTTCTTCTACAAAGCAAATTGAG
Source organism: Scolopax minor (assembly GCA_028566535.1). Taxonomy (NCBI): domain Eukaryota; kingdom Metazoa; phylum Chordata; class Aves; order Charadriiformes; family Scolopacidae; genus Scolopax; species Scolopax minor. The sequence goes on along the minus strand of JAOXNG010000006.1, from coordinate 2,749,593 downwards.
CACAGTAAATTGGAGCTGCTGCAAACAGACAAGGAGTTTATAAAATTTATTACTGATAAATCCCATTTGGATGCATTAACTTCATTTTCCTTCTTTCCCTGGATTTGCAGTGAGCTTGGATTTGTGATGAGGTAATCATTACTGGGGACCAAAATGAGTATGAATTAAGCAAGAAAGTCACACCACCAGCCCCTGAAACAGGCCTCAATGTTTGAATGCCAGTTTGCTGTTTTGTGACTGAAGAACATAAATACAAACAACACAGGATTTTGTTCAGCTGTGAGATTTCCTCTTGCCCCTGCCTTTGAGCCTGCTGGAAATCAGAGCAGCTGTTCCTGCTTAGCTCCTGCTATTAGTGCTGGGAAGAGTCAAATCCTGACCATGGGGATAAAACAGAATAGTTCACTGTTTGGCACGGTGGCTGAACAGAGATTCTCGATGTAGGAACTGCCCTTGCATCTGTTTTACCAGAGCCTGTTTTTTGCATTTTTGCAAGCCAATATGCAAACAGCACACACGCTTTTGGTCCATTACTGCTCAGAGTTGGTATCAGCAGAAACTGGAATTGCAGGAGGAGCATGTGGGAGTTGCCATCGCTGTGACCACTCTGCCTCCCTTCACACTTTTCCCAGCCTCAGCTCTGCAGTTTGGATACGTACCGAGGCACAAAGTCATCTTTGCTGTTCACCCTCTCCCTCCTGTTCAGAGCATCTAAGAAGAAGAAGAACCAAATGGCATATGCACAGATCAGGACAGTGCCCCACTGCTCCAGAAGAGCGATTCTTACTCCATCTCCTCTTTGTGTCTGTAGGTAGGTCATAACCTGATCTACACTTTATTAAGGTGTCATCATGGTACTGAAAGAATGATTCTGTTTTGACAAGTGGGATAAAGAAATGCAGTGAATAACAGGGAACTCTAATCCCAGACTTGATCTCATAATAGAACAGCTGACAAATCTGCCCAGAGATGCAGCAGAAAACAGAGGGGGAGGAAGTCTTGATATTTACGCAGCATCCCAACTGGACATAAGATTGGACATCACTGTAGCAAATTCCTGAGATGTTGGGCCCTGTGTGCCATGATGGTTGATTTTAAGGAGAGCAAACCTTGTGCTTGGTGTGCTGCTGCAGAAACACAACACAAATCTGCAGAGGAGATTCTCAGGTTGCCTGAGGCACCTCTGAAGTGCAATAAATATGCCCTTGTCCCTTGTTTACACAGGTACTTGCCAAAAAGCTTGAGGAGAGAGTAATGAAATTGGGTATCTTGTGATAGGTGAATTGGCTAGGTGAATTCCTTTCAGCTGAAGACTGAGTGTACATACATCCAGAAACTTTAGAGGAGCCCTGAACTGGGTCAGGCAACCCTAATGGTACGGAGGATGATCAGTCCCTTCCCTGGGGTAGTTTGGAGAAGTCCAAGGAATCATATGAGCAAGGGGGCATGTCTGAGTTCAGAGAGTCTTCATTATCCAGTAGCTGTCAGTCTGCTTACAATACTGCCAGGTTTAAGGCTCAACAGGTGATGTAAATTGATGACAGTCATGAGCTGATTTGAACCTGCAGAGGAGTTGGTCTCTTGCTCCCTTGAGACAGGGCACTTGTTCTGCAGGAGGCTGTGTGGGAAGGAGATAGTGTTTATGAGAGGATCCAGGTACTTGTACATGGTCCAGGTACTTTCACATAGGAAATGCTCATGGGGACATTAGCATTAGTGCAGAAAGGCCCAAATTCATATTAAAAATAAGGCACTCTAAAAAAAAAGGAAAATAAACTGCTTCTCCACTTCTTGAAATCCTCAAGTAAACACCAGATGCTTTTTTGCCTTAGTCAAATGTAAGTTACAGATCTAAGCCTTGCAGTAAATGGATTAAATGTTATGGTCTGTGTCACAAAGAAACTGAGACTAGAAAATCTCCTTTGGACTGAAATCTGCAGAATAAGAATTATGTAGCAACGTTATTGATCCAATAACTGTAAACAAAGAATGATATTAACATGTTCTGGAGCAACCGCCAACTGAAAGAAAGATAAATTCATCATGACTATTTTGCTACTTAGATATTAGAAATAATAAATAACAAAAAGAGTTATATATTAGATGTCTTAATGTGGGGCATCTTATTCCTGGAGCTATCTCAGTGAATGCAGGGATAACAAAGGCAGGCATCAGTGTATCTTTGGGATGGCCCCTTATGCTGAATCTCAGCTGCTGCCACTGTGGAGATAGTGCTCAGGAGTAGCCTGGTCTCAAACAGAAACAATGTCTGATCCATACAGAATCCATACAGTTCAAAAGTAAATACAAAAGGTTTTTCCTTTCACCATCAAATGCTTGCTGAACTCTTCAGTCTCTGTTAGTCTGTTGCTATCTTGTCTCTGGCGTTTCCCCCCTCAGGAAAAATTTTGTGAAGGTTGGTTTGACTGGCAGCTGAAAAATGCCACAGTAGAGTGAGGAGCAAGCCAGTCATGCAGATGTAGTTCAGCTGCACCATACTTTATTAAAAAATTGGAGTTGTTAAATCCAAAGCATGGAAACAGAATGGGATTTCTGGTGTATTTGGAGCTCCTGTGCCTCTGGGGCTGTATCTGCTCCTTCATTCCAATGGTACACCTTTTGAATAGAGGCACTCATCCTATCTAATTTTAGACATATCCAAATCCATCTAAATGATGCTGAGACATGTAAAGTTATATATGTAGGCGCTTGCAGATGAGCTGCATTTTACTGTAATTCCATCAACTATACAGGGAGAGGAGGGTGCCCAGCTAATATCGAGCTGGGTACAATGTAGGCTTCAGGATTTCATCTGATGATCCTCACCCTTCACGTTGCCAGTGGTTAAGAACCAACATGAGTTCAGCACTAAAGATTTTCCTCTTGTATTCATATGTGCTTTCAGGCCACTAATGAAAATGCTGCCCATGAGCTCATCACAACCATCAACTCGGGTGCATTCCGGCAATATGTTTCTGTCTAAGAAATTAACTTCTAAATGCTTGCAAATATGAAGCAACATATCTGGTAAGAGTGGGGTGATTTTAGGATGTCTCAAAGGTCAAAGGATGTCATCAAAGGATGTCTCAGGTGCCAGTTGGGAGTGTTAAAGTCCTGTGTTGAAGCAGGGCAGATCTGAGACACTGTGGATCAGAAGTGGGAGTGTTTGCTGTAGCTTGACAACTTTATACTTAGTCCAGCATCTGTATTATGATGGCTGAGAATCATGTCCACTTTGTATGTCTCTTTTTTTAAATTTGTGAAATAGGAAGCAGCCTTTTCGTTTCAGTTAAGTGCTTTGACTTTTACAAGTGAGAAATGTTAAACAAACAGATTAAAACCACTACAGTCATGGGAATATTTCCTTTAACTTCGGGGAGATTTGGCTTATGGCCTGTATGTATTGTATTGTACTGACTCAATTAGAGAAAGTATAATGAATTAAAAGGTCACAGCTCTTTAAATTAAAAGACAGGTAAAAGGGTAAAATGTGTGTGGTGGGGTTCCTCTTTAACTGCCCTGAGCGTTTGCCATTAAGTACCAATGGGAACTCTTCATCCAGCAAGTTCACTAATCTTCTTTTAATCTCATTGAGTTCTGAACATTTTCTGGAAAACATTTTTCAGAACTAATCTGCCCAGGCAAGGCAGGAAATGTTAAAACACACAAAAAATCTGCGCAACAGGAAATAATGTTAGAAAGCTGTGAAAATCATTTATCCTTTTGAAGCGTAATGGTTTTTAATTTTCTCATGCCCTGATCTCCCTGGCAACAATTTAAAAGTGCATAAGCATTCATGAATCAAAGCCGTTCACGTCTGCATTTTTAATTATGTGTCATTGGATTGAAACTTTCCCTTTGATCTTTGCATTTAAAGGGATTTACAATTTAATGATTACAATCCCGCTCCCCCCAAAGTCTATGCTTGTTATTGAGCAATGTCACAAAGGGGTCACTGTTGGACAGGGGGAATGCAGTTTTGTTCAGGCTCTTCTAAGCATGTCTGAAATCTGCCTTATGCTCTGACTCACAGAGAGGATCCCTGAGTGATGGTGGGGCTTCCCAATGGTGGTGACTCTAGGCCTCTTCCTCTAGGCAAGACATTTAAAAACAAAGTGAGATGAAATAGAGAACAATTAAGCAGTCCGGTGCCCTAGGCAGCTGCTTCTCTTGCCCTGTAATGACTTCAGAGCCACATAGTGTGGACATCGTGATGAAAGGAGGTAGAAATACTTATAGCCATTTATTGTGAGGGAGTCGGGAGTGGTTGATGGCTTTGAGGTGAGTGGAACAGTTTGTCTTTGCCAGCAGAAATGGAGGAAACAGAAGCACTTGAACACACTGATTCAAACATAGCTCTGTTTTGTTGTACCTCTTTGGGGAAAGGAGCTCTGAGGAGGCTGCTCTCAGCAGAGCGAGAGGAAACCTTGTAGTGAAAGCACAGGCTGGGAGTAGAGGTGTCAGGATGCCTTGGGGTAGGGAGCGAGCTGGTGGTGGGAAGGGGCTGCAGTGGGTCTGGAGTGGGCAACAAGTGAGGAGGGGGACAGCTGTGATGGCTTTTCTGTGGAACATAGGGCTTCAGAGCAGCAGGGACGTACAGAGAGAGTACAGCTGGGAATGCCATATAGACAGATGACCTTGGTGGAGTCACTTGACTTTGTTTTCTCATGAGGCTCATAAAAGCCCAACAACATCCTGTGCATGTACGGCACGATGACCCGCTCACCGCAAAAACGACTGGCGTGCTCACCACTGGCATTAAAATATGTCACCAGTTTCCCATTAGATGTGTGTATGTGTATGACGATGCAATAGCAGCACATACCAGGGACTCTCTAATGAATCGTTCCTTCAAAGCTTTTTGCTAGATATTTAATTTTCTTGCTGAATAACAGTTTAAAGGTCATGCGGATCGGTGATACATGCAAAATGATGTGCCTGTGCAAAATTAAGGCCTCGCGCAGACTGCTTTATATGCACAATGTTATTGTATTTTCTTGTAAAAAAAAAAAAAAATCAATAAAAAAGTATTAAGCTAAAAACCCTGAGCAGAATATTTTATGTCTTATTAAGCTACTTATGGGTTCAGCTAGGATAGCAAGGGTCCTATTAATCAATGCTTTAAGTTGACTCCATGGTGAGTTGATGAGTTGAAAAATTTGTTAAGATCCCTTTTTGTCTCTCTTTAGAGGGTCTTAATGTGGTAGATTTTGTGAAGTGAGCATACGTTTGTGCCATTAGCAGTAAGTTAACATTGCATGATTTAACATTAGAAACATCATTTATTGAGCTTATACTTTAAAAAAAAACCTGGTATTTTCGCTGAAATGTGCTCTATGATGATCCAATTTTACGATCTTTTTCTCAGATGAAAAAATTCATAGTTACACTATTGACAGCTGCTGTTAAATTGTTCCAGATGGGATTACACTAGAGGTAGACTACTCATCCCCATAAAGATCCTAACAATTTTAGTTGTGATACTCAGGAAACAATCATGCTTTTTAGAGCACAGGTACCATTTATAGTCTAGACAAGTGCTGTAGATGAAGGATAAATTTGAATTAAATTTTGGGAATTGGTAGTGATATCAAGCAGGTGGGAACCGGGGAGGCAGAGAACTTGTAGAAAAGGAGAAACATTGGGGCAGAGTCTTGCTTTCTTTGTTGCTGTTTTTGACTGAATGAAAATATTCATAAGGTTTAAGTGAGTAGCAGGAACAGTGGTTGAGTCTTTGAAGCAGCAGCAATCTATAGACTGTTTCTGCCCATAAAATAATTAGTGTCACAGTATAATTAGAGAGGAAAGAACAAAAGGAAGATAAGTATCACTGAGGGCTTAGGTTTAATTTACAAGGAAGTCTAGGTAAGCAGTTAAACATAATACACTCCTTTTAAAATGTTATAGGTTGCTAATTGATTTTAGAGAGCACATACTATCAGTTTGTAAGAGTAGAAACACTGGTTCTGAAAAATGCATCCATACCTTTTAAAATCTCTTCTTTAGATTGAATTTCCTCTTATTGAAATATATTTTGTGTACATAACTCCACAGTACTCCAGTTGAACTATAACTCAATTCTGTATCCTGAATAGCGCGCTGAAGGTTTTAGTCAAGCAGTAACTGGGGAAGTTGTAGTTCAGTCCCTCCTCCTAAGCCCTGTGCCCTGCAGTAGCCGGTGTGTGGTCACCATTCTGCACACAGAGGAAATAAGTTGTTTGGAAAACCTCACTAAATCTGGACTGTCTTTGTTAGCAGTGTCAGTAGATGCATTAAGAAAGCAATGAACTTAGTGCCCCCTTGCCTGCAGAAGTGGTTCTTCACATAGCTGGTACAATGTGGCATCAACAAGCTGTTGGCAGAATGTCAAATTGTTAGTAAATAGGTTTCTAACATTGTCTGCTCCAAGTAGCTTTTTTCCTTTGATTTATTAATATGGCATCTTCTTTTCCAGGTTGAAGATGTGAAAAAGAAAGTGAGAAAGCTCAGAGCAGAATGCTCCAGGCTTGCAGCATCCCGTGTGTGTGTGACTGTGCTCAACTTCTTCCTGCTAGGGTTCATCTAAACCACTCAGGAACTCCAGGTAAGCCATGGTCAAGGAGCTGTCATTGGTGTGTCTGTAATAATTTTCTGCTTCTCTGTCTTTTTTGCATAAAGTTATGGACTATAGGGGATGTTCAATATCTCATTTTCTGCACAGCTCCTATCAGAAAGGTCCTCTGTTCTAGATGTGAATACAAAGAATAACTTCAACCTGCTAAAAACAAATCGATTCCAATAAAAAAATAACAATGAGACATGCTGAAAATTAGTCATACAAATGATTCACCAATTTATTTTAAATCATTGGCATGTTTTGGGAAAATATTAAATGGATGTACAGCTTTTGCAAAAAAACCCCAACACTGTAAAAAAAATAAGCTTAGCTCAGGGCTGCACTTGTTTCTGTTATGTTTGGGATGGTGGCACATCAGAGTATCAGCTGTAAACAGGTCAGCTCTACATCCACAGTTCCAAAACCCATGCTGAACTCCTCCTGGCTGTGCTGCACAGTGCCTGCACACACGTACCTGATTGTCCTGATCACACACATGACATCTCCCTGCCCCCTTTTCTTTACTTCTTAAACCCGTGACAGGAAGAAAGGTGATGGTGGCTTTGGGCCTTGATCCTACAGTGGGCTTGGGACAGGGTTGTAATACTCTGCTCGCAGTGTCCTTACGATGCAAATTTCTGAACAAGGGCAGTAGCAACACTGGAGTCCTCTGTGGAGTGTTCAGCTCTTGCCTTATCTAAGGTTTCTAGTAGTGGAGCCATCACACTCCAGCCTTGAGTGATGACTTAGATTGATGAAGGAAAATTAAAACTTTCAACTCCCCTGCCCTAGAGGGAGAACATAATGATCCAGACCAATCCCACTTACCTCTTTGAAATTATTGTTATCTTTTTAAAGGAAGTAAATGATTTATGAGATGTTTAGTGGGCAAAAAGCTCTGCAAACACTGGGCTGGCTAGGTTATAAATGATCTGTACACAACCTGGGATTTTTCTGGCAATTCATATGCTGCCTATCTATGGCTAGGGCTTCTCTCTCCAAGTTGCAGAGTGTACAGAAATAAAAATGATTTGCTGTGCTTGAGTATAGCTTAGGCAGTGGTAATTACTGCATGGAAAGGTACTCCACTTAATCAATGGGCTGATGCACAGCTCATTTGAGGTTTCCTCCTTTGCTCCACCAGAAAGGAGAGGAAACAGAAACAGAGGAAACAAAATTGGCCACGAGGAAAAACACTCAAACTCATTACTCAAAACTCTCTGCACCAGGAGTTCTACAAATGCAGAAATATAGACAATGCAGAGGGAAAAAGACCCCAACACAGCAAAGAATACAAAGAGGATAGTCTCTGACCTGGAAAAGCTTTACTAAGAACAGAAAACAAGGATCAGCAGGAAGATGGAAAGATACAGGGAGTGTAAAGAAACAATGGGACATTAACATTGGTGTAATAGGTTTATTTAATTACAAGTAGGTTTGAGCTACTGGGTTTGGTGATGGTTGTCCCTTGCTCATTCTTCCATGCTGTGCATTCTTAAGCAAGTTCCTGGCTGCTGGTGTTGTCCTCCCTGAATTCAGATCTTTGACTACAAGCACCGGAGATGCTCAATCTGCACTCCTCAAGTTGTCAGGTTCTCAGTGTTGTTCCTGATCTGTTTATATATTCTCCACTAAGATTAGAAGCAGTTTGTAGGAACAGGTGGAGTTCAGCATCATATTCCAGCAGAGGGCCACAAAGATGCTCTGAGGGCTGGAGCCCCTCTCCTGTGAGGACAGGCTGAGAGAATTGGGGAGGTTCAAACTGGAGAAGGCTACAGGACCTTAGAGCCCCTTCCAGCCCCTAAAGAGGCTCCAGAAAAGCTGGGGAGGGACTCTTGATCATGGAGGGGAGCCAT
>JAOXNG010000006.1:2730471-2741042 GCA_028566535.1 Scolopax minor | reverse complement strand
GCCCCATCCCTGGAGGGGTTCAAGGCCAGGTTGGATGTGGTCTGATGCAACCTGGTCTGCTGGGAGGTGTCCCTGCCCAAGGCAGGGGTTTGGAACTGAAGGTCCTTTCCAACCCAACCCATTCTATGATTCAGTTTATTTTTAACTATTTCTCAACAATTCAAGTAGCTGGGCTTATATGAATCGAAAATTATCTGCAGGAGTACTTTTTTGTTCAGACAGACAGGTTTATAATCCCCCTTCCAGATTAGCCAGAGTCAGGCGACTGCAGTCACGTCTTCGCCTTCATGCTGATAAGTTATCTTCTAACCACAAGGCCCATCAAAACCTTCAAGACCATTTTTCCTGGCATTTTGATTACTCAAAATCATATTTCTCAAGGGGTGGGAGAGTACGTTCTTCTCTACTCGAGGTCTCTGAGAATCTGACCCCTAGAACCAACGCCTTCAAAAGAAACTTGAATTATTGTTCATCACTTACAGGTTAGCTCACGGAAGCAGGGAAGTTCGACATCTTAATTGAAGGTATAAATTGCCAGAAGGAAACACCCAATACATAAATATTATTATTCTTAGCATACGTTTGGGTGATTTGGAAAGGCCCAAAAAGCACTTTGTTTAAAAGTTTCTTATGTTTCTCTTATGAATCTGATCTTCTTCAGATTAAGGGCTAACAGCAGCTGAAGGAAGTCCATGTTACAGATGCCTGCTCAGCATCAGACTTAAGGATTATTAGACACAACTGGCTTCCACTAGACAAAGATCTTTGATCCTTCCACCAGAAGAACACATATATCAGGAAGAATTTGTTGAATTTAACATTTAAGGCAGTTTTTTGTTTCTGTTGCTTAGCGCTATGCCCTAGGGCTCTGTAAAAGAGTTGCTGGTTTCCATAATTTCTCTGCTCCCACCTCTTTACACCGTCACAAAGAGTTAATTTGTGGAGTCTTCTATCTGAAACCCATGGTAGGGAGAAACTATTCTAGCAGTAAAATAAATGCAAGAAAGCTGTCCACACAACTGCCCCAAGGTTTAATTTAGATCACCAAAGTCCACTGGGCTGGATTCTGAAGCCAGCATCGTGCCGTGGCCAAACCACCAAGGACATCAGGGCTCTAGAAGAAAAACCATCATCAGGAGCAATTGTCATGAACGATCGGGCAATGGAAGGTCTCTTCGGATCAACGTCACTTTAGGGAGGATGCACACATATAAATTCTACCAATTTCCTTCACAATCTGGGGCACCAAGTAGCTGCCCATGTCCTGCCCCTCTTCATGATGTGACGGTACAAAGGACGGTTGAATAGATAAAGTTTCATTCCTAGGAGGAGCTTCTGCAGAAACAGGGCAACCTTTCCACCATTCCGGAGACAGCTCAGCAGCTAAAACCAAGAGACTTTTTGGACTCCCTCAGTTCTGGGGACTTCATATGTGCTTTCTTTTATGGCTACACCTTCTTCCCAGGGTTGAAAATACCTACGGCTGACATCCCCCATGGAATTTGCTGCCACCTCAATGAACACCCAGGTTATTTTTAAGACATTTTTGGTAGCTGAACTCTTGGCGCTGCTGCCCCCAGAGCACAATCCCTGGTGATGTGCCAGGGACACGAAGCTCTTCTGGGCTAATGCCACCACACCGATGACCATCTGCTCTCTTCCCCTACGCTCCGGTGCCTCGATATTTAGGGGCTTTCTCCAACGAAACAAATGTAAGTCAAAGGAGTTGGAAGCACATCATTAATAGAAGGGGAAACCTACGAGAAGTGCTTTTAACACCTCCAGCAAAGCTTGTTCTGTCAAGAGACTGAAGGCTTTTACCTCTGCTCCTTTTACATATTCTGTGAAATTTTAATGCCTGAACTAGAACGCTCTTCGATAAATATTAAATTTTGTACCGCACCAAAAAAGATGGCATAAAGGCATGTCTGCACAGAGCAACGAGAATGCACAAGGATGACAAAACACTCGTTGACACTGGGAGAAAAGGAACCAGAGAAAAACAAAAGCAGCTCCAAATATACCGAGGAAAATCGAAATCTCTGCCTTAAGTGGCTTAGCTAATGGGAACTTCTCTTTTCTAAAGCATTAAACGTGGCCTCCCAAGTGTGATCCTTCCATGAACCCAAATGTCAGCTTCCAGTCACTAGCTGGCATTTGAAACAAGTTTTCCCACTTATTGTAAAAGCAGTTATCTGCTGGCTACCTCCCCTTGAAATCCTGAGATAACTCGCACTTCTCCCACTTCTCTCCCGCTCCTCATCCCGCAAGCGCAGATAGTTCACCAAAGGGAAGAGAGGTAGCCTGAGAACTCTTTTTTTTAAAAGATAAAAAAAAAAAAATCAAGAAAGAATGAGGCCAATTTTCACCTATCACTATGATCTCTAAATTGCCTTTAATAAATTTCTGCAACAAAACAGGGAGCCTGGATTGTGGGCCGCTCGTCTGCGAAGGAGACGGCTCTATCTCCACGCCACGGCTCCTGCCTCCATCCTGGGCATATTAACTTCATTTATCTCCTCCCACAGACTGAAGGAGAAATAACCAGCTCTCGATTTCAGCACCTGCCCTTTATCTCTCTGTTTATGCAGAAGTTCTTCTAAAAGGCTAATTACTCAGCAGGACTTTCCCTGCCTTCCACTAAAAGCATACGCTTAAAATAATGTTAGTTATATTGTTTGTCTCCAGTTGAGTTGCTCCAGGACTGGAAGGAAAATGAGTTAGATCTTCCATTTCCCAGTGATTATTTGCTAAGAAAATGCAGAATGTCTTTCCCCATGTTCATATCTCTCTCTCTCTCTCTCTCTATATATATATCTATATGACCTACTGCTAACTTTGCATCCCCTGTTGCTTCCCGCACCGAAAGGGAGCGGGAGTCCCAGGGTGTGCTACGAAACTGATAAGCACCATTATGCAGATCAGGATGGTGGCTCTGAAGTGGTGTTATTTTTAGTTGATGTCTACTTTTGATCGCTTTTGAACGATGGTCTAAGCAACAAGACTGGAGATCTGAATCGACGTAACGCCTCCCGAACGCTCACTTCCTCGTCAAAGGCCAAGATAAGCAACTTGAAAACATTCGCTGTATTTATGTGTGTGTACATTAGGTACTTATACCTAAGGAAAAAACCCAACCAACCCACCATTGTCTGAGCTAGGGAGTAAAAGCTCCAATCCTCATCTTTCCAAATCACAACCTCTTTGTGTTTCAACTGCTTCCCTCAGCGAGCTCCAGCTGAAGATGGCAATTTCTAGGAGGTAGGAGTAATATCTCTGCAGGGTCTCCTGTACTTTGGAACACTTTGATACGTTATGGCAAAAGGCAAGGATGGCTTGAAAATTAACTAACAATTAACTGCAAAGCTCTCAGGATTACACTCCACAGCTTTGCGCGTTGTAATTACACGTCGATCATGTCAACCCAGATGCAACAGACCCATAGTTCCACCACACATTGTCCAAGTTGGCCAGACGCAAGCCAACTCCTATCCAGAAGCCACTTTTCCAAGTTGCCCGTGCCCAAGCCAGCCTGTGTTAGAAAAATGCCCTTTCAGGAGGGAATATTTGTTGGTCCATGGAGCTAGAGAGCTTCCAGCTCGCAGGTGGCAACAGCCACTGAGCCGATGGTACAGGCAAAGTGACTGTGGGTAGGGCTGCTCCCAGCCATCGCGACGTGCCCAGAGAGTGTCCTTAAAGACACGTGGATTAAAGCTCCTTCCTTCATTTAGCTGCTAAAATTCCTTAGAGTTGCCAGACTTATTGTGTAACTTTAGTCTGATCTTCATATGACTGTGTCAAGCTTTAGAATACATTCCCCTGAAAACCTCAGAGACTGAAGTGGAAAGACCTGAGGAACTGTGAGAATCTGAAGAGAAAAGTGAAAGGACAGAGGGCACCAAGGCTGACAAGATCATTTCTACAGGAGGGAATCACACGTTGCTCATCATTATTGTTCTATAAAGATGTCATGTGCATCTACAAATTAATGCATGACATGACATTAGAGGGGCCTGGGTAGGCTTTAGAGGTGGGCCCATGAGATGGGGAGGACTCTGGATCAGGGAGGGGAACCATAGGACGAGGGGGAACGGTTTTAAACTGGAAGAGGGAGATTTAGATGAGATCTCAGGAAGAAATTCTTTGCTGTGAGGGTGGTGAGAGCCTGGGCCAGGTTGCCCAGAGAAGCTGTGGCTGCCCCATCCCTGGAGGGGTTCAAGGCCAGGTTGGAGGGGATTTGGAGCAACCTGGTCTGGTGGGACATGTCCCTGCCCACGGCAGGGATCTTTAAGCTCCCTTCTAACCTGAACCATTTTATGATTCTGTGATTCTGTGTCTGCAGGACTGAATTCAAGTCATGCAACGCATGCAGTGATTTGGGAAAAAAAAGGGGAAGGGAGGCTCTGCAGGCTGCTGGATTTTTGGCTCTTCTGAAAATCAGACTGCTGGTTAGTAAATCTGTCTCATCAAAATAAGAAGTTCTTGCAAGAATTGTGTCTGTGCAGGAGTTGGATCAACCTCCTAGTACAAGAACTCTCAAAGGTTTTCGATGGTGTGAATGAAAATGGTGTGTCCTAGACATGCACATCTTAGGAGTGGATTAATCCAATACATTTTTTTCAAAATGCTGCATGCTATCTAAATGGAGGACACATTAAATTAGTTACTCAGAAGCTGTATAAAATAAATGTGTGCATTACATATCTTAAACTTATAAAGCTGAGGGACAAGATTCTGCAGTGCATTTGTTTTCTTTTGTGGTTATCCAACTGAAATTTAACAAAACTGTAGCTGGAAGGAATGAAGACTCACACAGCATCATGATAGTCATGTAGGAGTATTGTCAGAGGATAAAAAAGAGACTAGTTTGGTAGGGAGAGATGTATTTTATTAGACTGATGTTGCTGGGAAAAACAAATACATTTTTCAAGCTCAGAGATGGGCGTTTCTGGCAACAGATCAGTTTGTGTGTGATAGCAACTCAGTCTGAACAATGGATGAGTTCGCGCAGAGAATGGGAGAGCAATGTCCATTCTCTTTCTCTCACTGGGGAATACCTGAAGCAGCCAAAATGAACTACAGTGTGTGTCAAGACTTTGCTTTTTGGGAATCATGAGGTTACGGGTGTTTGGGTGTAGACTGTGCCATATCTGACAACTCGTGTGTGCTCCATAGGCAGCCATGTTGCATAGAAAATACCCTGATCTGCATTATTATCGAAGGAAAGGTCAAACTCAAGCTGACATGGCTTTTCTAGGAGTTTGCTTCTCTGTGCAAAAACCCACGACAGCATTATGCCTCATCACAGGGGTATTCAAGCTACAGAAATGTGATTGTCTCCTTGTCTGGGCATATAACTCCACGAACAAATGTGTGCGCAGTGCACCGACTGTGAAAACCAGAGCTCCCTCTGAGGTTTGCAGAGACACGGGTACAGCGTTCCAGCAATGTGCTGTGAACCAAGAAGGTTCAGCTCACAGAGCCCACAGGGGAAATTGGGTGGAAATTTAGGAATTCTTCTGCCCTTTGCTTTTTTTTTTTCCCCTTTGAAAATTTCTGCCTTTGGAGCCTCAACACATGTTGAAGGTATCTAACCATAGGTATTCTGACTTGGAATTATTAGCCTGCGTGCCATAAACTCTAAACAGCAACTATCCATAACACAGCACAACATAAATAAAACTGTACTGGTAAAAGCATTCAGGTTTTAGGTCATAAGACTGTATATTTACTTTTTCCTGACTACTATGTTTTTAAGGTCTGCTTGCAGGGAGACAGGCCTAGCACCTCATCAGTGATTCATTTCCTAATGAAATGGAAACTGGCATCAGGAAAGGAGCTAAAAAAAACCAATCTGGACAAAAAAAAAAGGCAAGATAAATGATTGGCTTTCTAAAAAGCACGCAGTGAAACAATGGGACTAAATAAGATACATTCCTGACAAAGATCTTTTCTGTTCTCTAAAGGCTTTTATTGTACCTAGAGTTATGCTTTATCTTTAAAAAGTGGTGCTCTTTATTTTATGTGAACTCTCTCCCCCTCACCCTCTTTTCTGCTTGCTGAGATTTAAGTAAGCTCTTGTAGTGCTCTATCTCTGATCAGGCGTAAAGATTTGGAAAGCCCGGAGTTTGCAAGGATAAAAAAGGCCTTAGTATCTAGACACTGATAGATCTGATTCATCACCTCGGGAGGATATTACCACACAGCCTGTGCCACAGTTTGTCTTGATAACAAGCTCTGGATTTTTCTTGGCATGCACCTTCATTTAAAGGTCAAAGCTCTTCCAAAGAAAGAGGAATTGCTGGGTTAGAAAAAAAAAAAAAAAAAAAAAAAGAGTGGTCCCATTATCCTGACAAAGCCCTACTCTTCACTGAGGCCAGTTCTTGCTGAATAAAAGGTGCTTTGGAGCTGCTCTGAGCTCTGCAGAGGTGACCCCAGAGCTCAAGACAGAGGATGACCACAGGGGATGGCAGCCCAGCCTCTGCTGGGTTAAGTGTCCAGCTGGAGCAAGTGGACTCTCCTCCTGCTCCTTCCCCACCTGAGAGCAAATAAATGGCAAAGCAGGGATGTGTCAGCACCAGTCCCTGCACACCTTCACCTTACACATGAGGAGGGAAGGAGACCCCAATGGAGTGTGTCCCCAACCAGCTCTGGTTTTGTCTAGTAAAAAGGAACACCTCCAGCTTGACACTGAAGTGTCTTAGTCTTGTAGCTCTCGTTTTCTTCCCTTTACTTCATATCTGAGCAGCAACCCACTGCATAAGATGTGCTAAATTTCTTCTGCTCTTAATAAGGATACCTCCCTGGGTAGCAATTAAGCAATGATCACTGCCACTTAATGGGGATGGTAATTTTCACTTAGTTTGGGTGTTTTCCAGTGTCTTAGACTGGCGTGGGTCTCTGTGCGTTGTCTGTCTTTGGCTACAGATGACTTTTTAGCACTGAGACACATAAACAGTGCTTCCCCTTCACCTTATCATCTTTGCTTACTTGACCCTTTTGTAACAGGCAAGGTCAATCCATATTGACTGTTCTACGAATTCCAGTGGTCAGCTAATGACGTAGCCATCTCTTGCTCTCAGCCCCAACACACAATCTCCTTCCTTCCATTCTCCTTGGCATTAAATTTGCTAAGAACAGCAAAACAAAGCCCCTGTTATGAATTCAAACCACTGATGGCACTGTGCACCAGAACTGAATTTCACCATCCAGCAGCACCAGTTGAAGGCCAGTAAGGGGACCCAAACCCCAGGAGAATGGGATTAGGAGCAGATCTAATTCTTTCCTCCAGGCTGCCCTGTAATCTGCTCTCTGACACCAGCCTAATCTTTTTATCACTTTGCAGTGAAATTTCATGATCTGGAAAATTATTCCACTGTGGAGCGAGCTATCTGTGAATAACTGATTTGGGTTTGATTGTGAGAATGGATCAAAAGGAAAGCCAGGTTCACCAGTTGACAGAGAATCAAAGAGCTAAAAAGCAGTTTGCTCTGTCATAAAGTGTTCAAAATTTCTAAACACTGATTTAAAAATAAATAAAAATGAAGAAGTAATAGATGGTTTGGAGATAAAAAAAAATAAAACCTAAAATGTCACATATTGGCATTTTTAGAATTTTAAAATTTAGATTACTGGAGTGACAGTATTGAAAACACGCTGCTTGCCTCAGCATTGCCCACGAGTCTGATTTAATTTTGAAGAGAAGAAAACTACCAGCAAATGGAAAACAATTATCTTTTCCCATGTGTTGATTAAATGAAAAACCTAGAAGGAACTCCCACAATGGACAAATCAGCAAGTATATTTCTTTAATTGACATAATACCTGTAGCAGGAAATGGTTATATCTTCACAATGTTTGACAACACACAACATAGATTTTTAAGGGTTGGAGAGCCTGTTGTAGATAACAGTTGTCATAAGTAGATTCCATCAAGGCTTCTAGATATATTCCATTTTAATCCTGTCTGTAAAACATTGACTTTTCTAATCAATTGTGAAAGTAAATCCTCAGGATTTGCCAGATTATGTGTTAAATGCAATAGGGAGTACTTAAATATATCAGTAAATAAACAAACACATAAATCAAAAACTAGGGGGAGAGAAAGCAGTACTCAGTATCCTGGCTACAATCCATGTTTATTATTTAACTTTAAAATGACAAATCAATGGCAAAATGGAATTAAGTAGCTGTGTAAGCACAGAAGTAATTTTATCAGTGTATGAGGTGCTCGTGTTTTACATTGTACAGAACATTGTGTGTTTACTGAGTAAATGCAGAAACAGCAGAGAGAGCTGGAGTTGGAGCCAGGGCTGAAGGGAACAGGCATGCCATCTGAGAGATGAGACCCTGGGGACAGGTTTCTGATGATGACAGCGTGGACAATAATGGAAAAGTGATGCATTCAGGTTCTTCAGAGAAGATAATGAAACTTGTGATTTGAGAGTAGAGCTGAGCAAGAAGAAGAAAGACCTTGTCTAGAGGTCAAGGCTGGCACAGTCTCAACCAGTAGGAAGTTTCAGCATGACTGATCTGATGGTGGATTCAGTCATAACCCTAGGATTGACCTTGATTAAGTAATAAAGAAAATATATTAATATTTTCTCTTGTAGTGCAAATTGTGTAAAAGGGAGGTTACTCAAGCAGAGAGCTAGAACGCAAGCACAGTGGAAATCTGTACAGGTTTTGTGCTGTTCTCCTAAGAAGTGCCCCCTATTCTCTGGCCGGTTGGAAATAATTTCCTCACATTTGTGAGCCTTAGTCTTGTAGCATTTTGATGTGGCTTTTGTGTTCTTTCTGAAATAGTTACTACTGCATTTAAGGTTTATATCACATAGTCGATAAGCTTTGCTGACATGGGCTTACTTTTAATAACATCTTTGCTTTATTAAAGAGATATGTGTCTTTTTACATGAAGAAATATATCTTTTTTAAGAGATAAAGATGGTGGGATTTCTGACTAGACAAGCAGCAAGTATAACAGGTTTTATCTTATGTCACTTCTTAACTGCACATTAAGGTTTATCTCAGACTACAATAATAGTGTAGTCGTAGGGATTTTCCTTAAAGTTTATTAGTAGAATTTGAAACATGTCTATTTTTGTGAAGGTATAGGCCTGTAAAGCTCGAATTCGTAACCGAGAATTTATGTTTTGTAAGAAAGTAAGGGGAAATAGAGTTGGGTGAATGTATCCAGCCATGTATTTTTTCTGTGTGTATTAGAGTTTTCATCCTGCCATTGAAGCTGTGACTTCTCACAAGGGCCAAGACCTGTTTTCCAACTCAGGTTGAAGGTTGGGTAGAAGAAAAGAGAAGGGAAGTGGAAAAAACACTCAGCAGTATCTCAGCTGCAAAAACCATACGGAGCTGGACATACCTTAAAAAAGGTTGTATTCTTTTCTTCTTCTAAGGCAATTTTTATGGTGTCCTCCAGCCAGTTTGTAACAGAGTGAAGAGTTATTTAGTTTACTTTGGCAGATTCTTACTATATTACAACAACTAGCAGTTACAGATATGAGATATTCAGTGACTTGGTCACTTAGGAAATAAAATGATAAGATTTCATTAACTGGTTTTTCTCTCCCAAAATCACATCCCCTTGAGGTATACATCGAATTTCCCCATCTTTCTGCATCACTCTCTAAGTGCACCCATGTCTTTTTTTACAAACTCACAAATGGCTTTGCCTTTACTCAAGGCAGGCCTAACCACGACAAACTTTACTGATATATTTTTCAGATGCACAACGGGTACTTTTTCTCCTTCCACGGTACATAGAGGTTATGGTTGGGCTGCGCCAGCTCAATCTCCTGCTGTTAGTCTCCTGCTTCTGACTAACCAGGTGGTCTTTGTAAAATGTGTATTCTGATGTTTTGGTGTCCCACCACGCCTTGCTCTTAGTGTACTTTTTAAAAGGCATTTGTACCATTCGATATTCCCAGATCGATGGGGACGTGTGGCAGTGTGATAAAATTGCCACGCTGGTGGCAGTGTGATAGAATTGATAGCCAGGCTTATTATTATGATGGTGTGCTCCATAAATGACCGCAATATGGGGAATGTGCATTGCAATTTTTCAGGATATGGGTTTTATCTTTGGTTAACTTTGCATTTCCAAGTAATAATAAATCATCTCCCACATGGCTTCTCTCAGATACTGGGAACCACCCTCTTGGCTATTCAATTCCTTGGATTTAATAAAACACATTCACTGAAGGAGTAACATCAAGAGAGATCTGACAGTACTAGCCTGAGAGGTTGAGGCCTTGTTACATCTCACCTATTCCTTACAGTGCCCCTTCACAATACACAGTATCTCCCACCACCTCCAAGTATCGCCCAGTGCCCCCAATATCTCCCACCGCCTGCAAGTATCGCCCAGTGCCCCTAATATCTCCCATCGCATCCCAGTATCGCCAAGTGCCCTCCCTGTATCTCCCACAGCCTCCCAGTATTGCCCAGTGCCCGCCCGCTATCACTCGTCACCTCCCAGTATTACCCTGAGCCACCCCAATATCTCCCACCGCCTTCCAGTATCGTCAGTGCCTGTCTGGTATTTCCTATCGCATCCC
>JAOXNG010000006.1:2376807-2393300 GCA_028566535.1 Scolopax minor | reverse complement strand
CTTCTATTTACTGGTACGAATGTATAATGTTTCACTTTCAGCTATATTAAGAGGCATAGCTTAACCTCCCTGTAGCCACAGGGCCAGAGAAAGCACGTATGTCAGCAGAGGAGGAGACAACAATGCAATGCAGCCTCTGTGCAAGGAAGATGGAGACAGCATCAGGCTGAACACACATCTCCCTGCACTCACCCGGCCCGTGAAAAAAAACTCACCCTTCCCTAAGACTGTCTTCCCACTAGGACATTTGCTGTCAGGCAGCCAAGCACCCAAGATCTACATCTTCAAAGCTACACTCATCAAGAGGGTTTAAACAGTTGGATTCAATTGAACCTATTTCCTCCCTTAAGTATGTACAAACCAAGATGTGGCAACATTATGCTAATCCTGAAGAATCAAAGTGAAAATTGCTGGGAAACTTCCGTTCACTGAGGCACAGGACAAGCTTGCATGTTAGAGAAAGCTATTCCATATTCTAATTCACAATTTAACATGGCATTAGTTATACAATTAAAAAAAAAAAATCACACAAGGAAGCACAGAAATGACTGTAGCAGGTTGTTAGCATTAAGTTTGCACCAACCAGCACAGGCAACACTGCCTGATCCAATGAGGCAGGAAAGTCATTAGAGTTGGAGCAGACAATTAAGCAAATATTCCAGTCTTCTAATCCTTTTGGGTAGGTATTATGAAGCTTTTGAAAGCATAGCTGTTATCACTGCTTGGATTTCTGGATGCTCCCACGTGAACTAACCTGTGTGTACCCAGCAAAGCTGACTCACTTGCTTCTTTCTCCCTGGCTCAGCACAGAGGGGTACATGGAGAAACAGCAATTCCCCCCTGTGACGCTGCTCCCACTCTTCTCCCAGAGGCCAAGAGGCCCCAGCTTTGATTTCTTAAGAATTTCAAATATCATAAGTGCTTCCAGAACAATGGTCCCTTTTCCCATCCTCTCAAGGGAGGGGATAAGCCCAGAATAACCCCAGCACTTTCTGGAACACTTAGGTTCAGGAGTCGAGCAGGGCCATTTGACAAAGGAGCCCCTGTACAGGCTCCAGCGCTGAAATGAGAGCACAACAAATCCCAAGTGTGAACATTGGGAGGCTCTGCTTTCTGTGACCTAAATAGCTTCAAGCCACCAACAAGTCTTCATCTTTAGTTTGCTTTTTGCTAGAGACCCCAAAACTCTGAGTTACCAGGTCACAGGCCTGAAGAGCCCCTGCAATCTCTCAAGTTGAGAGCCCAGACCACCACTACCTAACAACCAAACGCAGAACTCCTGAAAGGTTCCTTCAAATCTCATCCATAATTAATTTTGCCTTTGATGAATGGGTCATTCTCCACCAGGATATTAGTCAGCTGTCAAAATCACCTGAGTGGTGGCCTCTGACAGTCTCCTGCCCTGGGGCAAGCATGGCAATGGTGGTCGCTGACTGTTCTCTGCTCAGCTTTCCCCAGGAGCTGTGCTCACTGTGGCTGGCTGGACCCAGCAATGTGCTTATGCTGCTCAGCAGTGATAACTTCACAAGCACCCAGTCACCTCCTCAAGCCATGTGAGGCCAAGGGGCTTTCCAGCACTCCATGCAACCACCCTGGAGCCCTTCTCCTTACCCTGCTCCTAGAGTTCCCATGAAGTCACTTCCCTCTGGCTTGTTCAGCCATAGAGAAGATGGTTGTGGGCAAGCCAAATTCAGAGCCACCTTCTACACTAAGCCATAAATACCAAGTAGAGGCAAATATGCAAGCCTCTTCTTAAGATTTGTTTTGAGCTCATGCCTAAGGGCAGGAATTGTGTTGTAGTTGTAGTTGATACTGTGCAAATGTAAAACATAAAGAGCGTTTGCTGCCCCAGAAAGCTTGTGTCTGATGAGAAAGAAAGAAAGAAAGAAAGAGAGGGAGTGAATGCAGGCAAGGGAGCGTGAAGAACAGGAGAGGGTAGGGCTGTGATATGGTAGTCTGGTGGAGCTCCTGGTCTTTCACTGCAAGGGCAGTCTCTGCTAAATTCTGGCAGCTGGATTGGAGAGAGTCAGGTGCTGCTTTATTAACATGATATAGAATATGATTATTGTTTTATTTTCCTAATTGCGGGAACAGAACTTGTCCAAGTTACTCTCAACTCAGGGAAATGTGGGAGCAAGGAAAGATGATGGTGGATATACGTGTCCAGAGAGAGATTTGCTTGCTCGTGCATCATGCTGAAATGCAAAGGAGTCTTTCTCTTAAATGTGTCCCTGGTCGGTTTGTTCCCTAACACCCTGAATTCAGATTCAGCAAAAATAAACCTGCTGCTTGACAGCTCTTTAAAGCGTTATGGGAGGAGAAGATGGGCAAGGGAAACACTTTTTTTTTTTAAGACCGTAAAAATGTGGGCTACGGATCAGTTTTGCTTCTACTAAAAATGTTATGACATCCTCACTTAGAGCTGTGAGTGCACCCAACAAGTGAAACCTTCCAGGTGGGACTTGGGGACAACTTGCCCTTACTTGATATTGTCTCTGCAGTGACCTTCCAGCTGGTCACTGCTTCACCTGGGTGATAACAGCTCCCAGCATCTGACCTGGGCTCATCATCTGGGCTTTCTATCCCCAGAACTTTTCCCTGGGCCCCAGTAATTCAGCCAAACCACCCACGTTTTAATACTTCAGCAGGGTATTTCAGGAAATGCTCTCCCAGCGTATCTGAAGGGAGAAGCTGAGTGAAAGTTTAATACAGGAAAATGTGAGTCCAGCCACAGAAGTGAAATTAAGTGTTAACAAAAAACAACACCACAAAGCTCTACACACTCAGATTGTAAATCTCTTCCTATCACAGTTACTCAAGTCTCTTTTTTTATGTAGTGTCACATTTGACTTATTCCCCAGCTATCGCAGAATGTTTCAGACACAGCAGGAACTGAACTTCTAATAAAACAGTAATAATAAAAAAACCCAGACAGGCCTTCATCAACCACTAGTGAGAAGCAGAGCAAGAGGGGGAGGGAAGTGGAGATCAGAGTGGGGAAAGGGGAAAAAAGAAGAAAATGCAGTCCTGTTCAACTTAGGTATCCTTTATGGACCTCTTGCTTTTTAGCTTTATGCCTTTCCTTTTTTTCTTTTTTTCCTTTTTTTTTTGCCTGCAAGCAGACTGTATGGCCGATTAAGTAAAGCAAGTGGAGAGTTTGAGTTGCAGATCTTTAAATTTGAAAGAACAGGTGTTTCTGTATTTTATGTCATTTTACTACTTGGGATTCTTCTAAGTGTATAATTTCTCTCGTTTTTTTAAAATATTGTATTCTGTCACAGTTTAATTAATTTTGCACTCTCAGGGGTTGTAATTTTGACTGTCTACAATGTTCAGTACTGTGCCTGGAAATTATTTTAGGGGTTGTTATATTGCCACTGTGTCTTGATTTTTACATCATCATTGTTATTGCATAAAAAAAAAAGTCCAGTCTTGGCTTTCCCTGTATTTTGGTTGCTCCAACATTGGTCATTTTCTCTTCAGTGGTTTTTTTTATTCACTTCCATTCTTACAGGTCTCCTAAGCTCTGGAAAGGTCAGGTTGGCTCCTCAGGAGCATCCAGCTCTTTATAGGAAGACAATTCCTCTCCTGAAACACTCCTGTGGTGGTGTGAGGTGTTGAGGCAGTGCCAGTTGTCCCGCTGTCTTCCACTGACAAATAGGGTATTTACAATATTCTTACCAGTGAGGTTTGCAAGATAAAATTGGGCAAAAGAATCTTTTCTACTATGAGGAAAAATGATAAATTGGCCAACACATTTCCTCTTCTCACAGCTTTTTATGGTAAAACCTTAGCCTAGCTAAGCTACCAAAACCGGAGCTTTATTTACACCTTGCTGTTGGAAAATCGGTCTTGGAAAACCAGAGCTCTTTACATGGGAAGTAATGTTTGAAGTGCTTCTGAAAGATAAAATGCAACATCTGACACTCCCTATGAGGGCAAAAATTAAAAAAAAAAACCACCACAAACTAGAATATTCCAAGCTGTTTGACCCAATCCTCTTCACCAATCCTTCACCAATCTTGTAATACAGATCTTCAGCATCTTTTGCAGTTTCTCGCTGTAGACTGAGATGTATGAGGTGCTTAAAACAGCTCTTTATTAACTCTCATTTGTATGATGAACACAGCATAGCCTCCCCAAACTTGCAACTTACTCTGTGAATACAGAATTAATTTTCTGAGTCTCAACCTAGGTAAATTAATTTCTTATCAGTTTTAAAAATCAGTCTTAAAAAAAATAAATAATGGATTCTCAGTAATTACAGAGGGAGAGATTTCATACTCTCAAAACTGTGAAGTTCAAATTTTCTAAAATCAAGGCAATATCCACTAAAATTACAGGGTTGATTTGTGAAAACTACATCGAACAACTTATTGTGGAAGGATGTGATTTGTACACTATATACTTTTAAAGCTATTTTTCAAGACCCTGAAGGTTAATGTCTTTTTTATTGTCATTTAAAAGCTGAGATTACTGAACAGCCTCTTGTCTTCAGTGGCTGAGGCTCTAGAAATACTGTCAGGACAACAAAGATTTGGAGTAAAAGTAGATCATATTCTACTCTACAAAGCCAAGAACTCATTGAAAATTGTTGTTTCCTTTTCAGCTGAAAATACCAGAATGACTAAATTCAGCTGTTAAACAAAAGCAACAAATTATGATTATAAAAGGATTGAAAACAGGCTGGGTAAGAACTCAGGCTGCTCCTGAGGTGATGGCAATATAAGAAATGCATTGGCCATTCACAATTTTTTGTCCTCAGCAAATGTGGGCGCTGGGACTCTTCTAACATAGGTCACTGCAGTGACCTGCAATGTCCTGGTACTGCCCACACCAATTCATACCCTGAAAATTTTGCTTCTGATTAATCCCATAGATTCAAATGGGACTCCTCGTGGCAGCAAATATAAACGATTTACCATAACCTAGTTTCTCCATGGTTGGTGCTACATACCGTGTTGCACGTAACAGCTTCCCAAATGCAGTATCGGGTGGAGGAGGAGGTACATTTTTCCCCTCCAGCTATGGCTCTGTGTACAAGCTGTACTGGAGGAGAACCACAAATACTGTTCAGCCCCTTGGGAGGCACCACACAGCAGAGCCGTGATGCCTCCCCTTCTGAGCTGCGATTTCTGCCGGTGGCTGAGGGCAAGGCAGAGCACAGAAGGGTGGGCAAAGAGTCCCGCAGTCAGGAAAAGGCTGTCCCTGAAGCCACAGCTGCTTGTGAAGTGTCTTGTAGCCTGTTGTGCAGAGAGGTCTGTGTAAGCAGCATTGCCCAGATGTCAAACCCGAGGCCTGAAGACAGTCTCTCCCTCTCTTTTTTTTTTTTTTTTTTGAGCTGGACCCACGGATATTGCATCTTCTGGAAATACTGAGCCCAGTGACAATCGTATTTCACACTCCTGCCATTTGTACTTCCCCTTACATTAACACATTAAGAATAAAGAAGGGAATAAGGCTTTCTGCTGAAATCCTAACATTTGTTCAGCACTGCTATAAATATGGCTGTGAACTCTGAGCCTGTGAACTTGCTTGAAGAGTTATCAAAGGAACCCCTGTACTGTTTCAACTTATTTAGTCAAAAAAAGGCCCCAGTGCTCAGCTGCCAGAACACCATTTCTGTGACCTGTGTGAAAACAAAAGAAGAAAACTCTTGGTGGGAGTTTCATGAAGCTGATAAGATATCAAAACTCTCTATGTTTAAGCATGGAGACAAATGCATATATTAAATACCAACGCAGGAAGAAAAGAAGAGAAATCACTGAAATCTAAGGGTGTGAAACGTGAAAAGCAGAAAGGAAAATTGCAAAATCAATATGAAGGGAAAT
Organism: Scolopax minor; assembly: GCA_028566535.1. Taxonomy (NCBI): domain Eukaryota; kingdom Metazoa; phylum Chordata; class Aves; order Charadriiformes; family Scolopacidae; genus Scolopax; species Scolopax minor. Next base: position 2,387,469 of record JAOXNG010000006.1, on the reverse strand, counting down.
GGAAAGAGAATTGAGGATAAACCAAAAGCAAATAGAAAACAATGAGAAAAAAAACCTCCAACAGTCAACAAATTGGGCTCTTGACAAGATAACATTGTCAGGGTAGCAAGTCATGTTCTGATTTTACAGTTGGCTGAAATAATAAAGCCCTATTAAGTTAAGATGTTCAGAAAATGTATTTACTACTTGAAGTGTGTCTAGCATTTCCAGACTCTGTTTACCCAGAGAAATTCTGCACATGTCGTACAGGCTGTTGGTTTGCGGGGAAGCTGGGGAGACTGCGGCAGGGCTGGGATGCAGCTCCACAGCAGCTCTGGGAAAGGGACCTTCAAAAGCTGCTCCTCAGCCCACCATCATAATTTTCTAAAGTGTTCTGTAGAAGACTATACTGAGAAAGGATGGGAGAACGAGGAAGGGTATGAACGCAGGCTCCTGATATGACTTAGGGCAGTAGGTTTTCCTGGTATCGCTGTGAAAGGGGTGAAGTGCTTTATCTGCCGTGGCTGGAGGCACTAGGTCTGAAAACGGGGTGGTTTGTGTTACCACCCACACTGCGGGGAGGGTGTTCTTTGAAAGCCTCGCTGGGTCACCACACACTTTTTCAAAAGAACATCTAGGGAAATGATTCAAATGAGGGCTAGCATAGAGCCTCTCCCAGAGGACAGCGTTTATTTGCTCGATGTATAACAAATAGGCTGTAGAGCAATTACTCTGCCGAGCTGCCACAGCGCCAAGGGGAAGAGGAAAGCCTTGGCTACACACAGTGCATCCCCACGGTGCTGGAACTGGCCTATTCTTGATATCCCTGTGATGCCATTTTCTCACCATCTGACAGTCCATAATTGTTTAATATTAAGTTATTGCTGCTATTATTTGGTTTGGGTCAGCCTGCAGAAGTGATGCTCACAAACAAGAACCTCTGCTTGTGCAGTGCCCAGCAGTGAGAACACAGGGATTATGGCCACCTCGAGGGGGTTGTGATCCCATCTGTCAGGTGTTGAAGAGTCTGGCCAAGCCTTAGAGCTGAAACTTGCTGTTTTCTTTTATTAGCTCAAGTACACAACTGTGCTCTATGCAAACGATAAACCTCCCCATTCCACCTTCCTCCTCTCCCCCTTTCAGGAATCCACGGTAATTGTTTATTTAAGTGGGAGATATTTTCCTGAGAAATTACAAATAAATTTCAATCTGGGAAAAAAAGGTATTTAGGAAAAAATATAAATAATAAGGTATTGAAAAGCTGCATCGGAAAGTGGAAGAACTGTAATTATAGCGAGTGGTGTGGAGAACTGGAGAAAATGTCAGATCAAGAGATTGAATTTTAAATGGCAAGAGCAATCTGACTGGAAAAGGAGAAGATGAAAATAAGGTGCATCAGATCAATGAAATCATAAACCATCTTCTGCGTAACCAAAATCTCCCTTCAATGGATCCTGATGCTGCTTATTTATTTAATTATTTGGTGGTTTGCCTCATTTGACAGAAGGTTACACTCCTGGAAGTTCTATGGCTAGAAGGTCTTTGACTAGAAAGAGGCTGGGAGAGTACAAATAAATAACAACTAATTGGATATGAGGAAGAAAATGACCAGAGCAAAAAGCTGGAGTGATTATGGCTGGTGATGCTTAAAGGTGGTGTTTAAAACTTGCCTTGGCAATCTGGATCTCTATTAAAATTCTCACAATTTGTATCCGAATTCTCTAGCCCACTTTGGAAACCTCAGCTCACTGGAGCATTTAGTGCCTGAGGCAGCATGTCCTTGGTCCCCAGCAGCCTTGGCTGACGACTGGTGTTGGAGCAGCATTGAGGAACTCAGCAAACAGGGAAATTAATTCCTTCCCTGTTTTCAGGGAAGGTCTGAGCAAAGACCAAATGACCAGAGTAATTTGCACACAACTATTCATGATGCGTGTCAGAACCAGAGCCAGAAAACGGGTCACAAACCTCCGGATGTGGCTCTTGGTCTGGATCCTACAGTCCCGCAACAGATTAAAGGCAAAGGGAATCTTGCAGTTGAATTCAGGAGGAGCAGACCCAGGCTTTTATTAAGGATTCAGTGAAACAAGGGGGAGATTATTCCCTGGAAAGCACTGAGCACTGTGCCAGAACTGGGAAGACCTGGACCAGATTTAAAGTCTATTAAAATGGTGGGGAGTTTCTTCCTTGACTTCTCTGGGTTGGTCTTCAGTGTGCTCAAAGAATTGCTACATAAACAAAATGTGTATGGAGATCATGGAAATGATGAACAAAAGACAGGATATTATAGACCAGCTTCTCCATTGAAATGCACTGTCTGAACTCAGCCTTTTCTCATGAATGAATAATGAAGTGGCCATGTTTTATTAGCTTTACTTAAAATTGTCTACTAGTTGAACAACCTTTTGAGCCTTTTAACATTTCTGCAATTTGCTGCAGCAATGATTTCTTTTCTTTTTTTGTTCTTTTCAAAATACAGTAGCTAATCTGATCTCGGTGTTTCAGTAATTGTCTCAGTTAATGTGTATGAGGAATAATTCCATTCTGTGAGATGAATACTAGGTGGATGTTGAACTCGCACAAGTGTGCTACATGAAGAACTCATGGAGCAAGCGCATGCACTAATTGCTAAGCTGTTGATTTATTAGGAATGATTTTTTTTTCCTTAGCTTTGTTTACCCACTACCCGTTTCTGTGGTCAGATTTGCCAGTAGGGAACTTTGGAGGCAGGAGGAGCTCATCAGCTCACAAAGGGGCTTTGTGCATATGGTGAGTCTTGTGCGGGTAAACCACCGTTGGACTGGCAGCTTAACCAAAAGATACATCGTTCTGTCACCACCCCAGCTTTGTGTCAGCCCAACAGCTTCTTCTGCTGACGAGAGTAGCTCATTCCCTAACGATACGGGCATGTTTCTTATTTAGTCTTTAGGGGCTTTATCCAAGCAGACCCAGCGCCTCACTGGGAACTTTGCCTGCAATATGACCATAACGCTTGTTGCAGGCAGAAATGAATTCCAAAATCATGATGTTTTTAGTAAAACTCCAAGTTGACCAATGCTGACACAAATCACTTGCCCGCAATGTCATTTGTTGCGGCACCGTTGCAACCCTGACTCTTTGGGACAGAGCACAATTCACAGCAACCTCCAAAAACTAGTTAGAATTGTTATTTAAAGCCGAGCAGTGTTACGGTTTTATTGTTAATATCAGAGGGGAATGTTACTTGCAAGGCTGTGCTTTGATATTTTTTTTTTCATCTCCTGAAGCAACATGCTCACAAAAGAATCCACAGCCCTCTCAAATTACATATTACAACGATGACTTATTCCACAATCCATTTTGGGCATAGCTGAAAAGTGTATTTAATATTGCTGCTGTTGTTTCTATCTCTTTCTGTTTAAAGTTAGTGCTTGATTTTATGTGTCATCCTCAGCTAGTACATATTTGCATGTATAGTTGACAAAGTTCTGTTGACATCAATAGTGCTATATATAGATTTATGCTGCTTGTGTCTGCTTCGTTATTATTTTTATTTTTTATTCAAGAAGCTTTCTGTAGTTTCAAATTCATGGAAGATTAAAAGGGATTGCCAGAAGAAAATGTATACAGTGTCTGCTGACAGGACATTTCAGATTGGGGCAAGTAAACAGGTAAGCAAGATATATGGGTGAAATTCTGCAGATGTTGGTATACTTGTATACCATCTGCAGAATCTATCAGCTATGTAGATTCGGATTTTTAAGGTGCCTTAGTTTCCCAGCTATCACTAGAAGTTAGAAGAATTTGTTCTCCCATGAAACAAGGCTGCCAGTCATGATTTTTTTATTTACAAACAAGAAAAGTTGCTTTTCCAGAGATGACTGAAGTCTCCATTGCTTCAAACTAAAGCATAAAATCTAGAGGTCAAGTAGAAGATGCAAGAGGGCACAGGCAGAAGTGGGAAAGGATTGGCCAAAAACAAAATAAACACTCCAAGAGATTGGTGGCCAGAAAAATATGTTAATTCCTCTCTGGAGGGAATAATAGGAACATGTGAAGGAGATGATGCTGCATCACTCTACAAGCAGCAGCCAGACCACTTCTTGCAGGACTGTGAGAAAATGCCTCCACACCTTATCTCACTCATTTGCTCGTGAGCAGGCCCTTGGGTCTGAGTGCAGGAAGAGGTGAAAAATGGCTGGAAATATACAGTACAAATCACAGAGGGAAGGATTTTACTACCCTTTACATCTGCAGAATAAGCCAAACCTGCTGGAGGATGATCAAAATCCTTTGCCTGAATCTCAGGGCACTCATGTAAAAAGCAGCTCTTCCTAGGCACTTTCACACATCTCTGATCATGTATTCACTGTTACAGAGATTACACCACAAGCAAGATAACCCCACCTTATCTACAATCACCTTTCAGATGAAATCCTGATGTGTCAGGACCCTACCCAGCCTGGAAAGGACTATTCTCCCAGATCTCTTCTCAGGTAAGCCCACTGGGCAGGGCTCCTTCTCAGTCCCCGCCGTGCCATACTCTGCACGGGGACCCTTAGGCTACTTCCCAAATCCAGTGCATAAAGTGTTAAAGGGAGAGAAATCGCCAACTTCTTCCCCTTCTGCTTCCAGGAGCTTTCCATCAATTTTTCTTCTTCCTTTTTCTTTTCTTTGCTCTGCACTTCACATGGAAGCATCTGGATCGAAGAGAATTATCTCTTAACAACAACTTGGGTTGTAGTACATTTCAAAGACTCAGGTTTTATTAGTCACAGAAGACCTTGTAAAAGTTTGCTTGGGATCATTTTTAACAGCAACAAATAATCCTTCCCCCATCAGCCAATGAAAAACAACCCAAGCCTCCCCCCAACTCCTGCACAGATGTGTCTTAGAGAAAAACAGCTATTTTGGAGAAGCAAAAGTGACATTTTTGCCAAGCTGGAGGTTTTATCCACAGTAGCTTAAACTAATGCAGACCTAATTTCCTTCTGAAAGCTACCTGAACACTAAGCACGCTTGATGCTCAGTTGGTGTAATACTGTTTGGAGTGCTCAATAATTGCATTTGACTTCACATTGTACCTTTCTGTCCTCAGTCTGCTTAAGGCCAGAGGAGACCTAGTTATGCTGTAAGCCTGGCCTCTGTTCCTGCATGTTCCATGTCAAACTGTTTTTGTAAGAGCATATTAATACAATATACTAAATAGCAGCCACAGAAAATTCTCTCCAGCCCCTTCCACCCGCAGCAGCTAAAAACACAGGTAGATTAAAAAGCACCATTCCCTGCACCAGTAACTGCTTTAGTACCCAGTGCTGTGCTCAGTCTGCTAAACCAGAAATTACCTCCAGCAGTTTGTTAGTAATAAGGAAAGATAAGACATGGGTGAAAAAGAGGCAGAGGATGACAAAAATTGATTCCAAGGAGGTGATGTCCAGTAATTCTTATAAAACTAAACTGAGAGCTGAGCACATCCAAGAGCTTTATGAATCCAGACATTCCTGTAAGTATCTAAGCGCAGAGGTAGGAACTTCAGGTGCTTGGGTATGAAGATTTGGACCAATTAACCCAATTTTTCTCTCTATGGATTAACTCCCATAGAACACTTTATTTTCATCAGTAGAATTATACCTATAAATGCAAGTAAACTACAGGATGCCTCCTGATCCACTTCTGACAAATATTGTAGCTGCCCTACTCTAGTGCACTATAGTGGAAAGGTATGAACTTCAGAAATGTAAACCTGAGCTGTCATTAAAAATCAATTTTCATGATAAATTTAATTCACATTTCATAGAGAGCTGTGTAATATCAATAAAAATGCTTTAATAATTGCTGTGCTGGCACACAGGAGAGTGTAAGACATAAAGAGATATAAATTTTTTGTAATTTAGAGGATGTGGAACTAAACACTTTTTTTTCAAAGAAACCCTTTCTCAGGGAGAAAAATGAATGTTGGAGGAGGATGTAATTTATTAGGAATTCCACTCCACCCCCATTTACAAAGACTGCTCTGAAATTAAAACTTTGAGAGATCAGGTTTCTAATTTATTCACAGAGTTAAAGGCCAGAAAGGACCAGGATCAGGTAGTCTGACCTCCTGGATAACCCAGGCTATTAAATTTCACATAGTTCTTCCTATATCATAACCTGTGTTGAGCTAAAACATTATTTCTCTTTGGCATTGATTTTAAATGCTGGAAAAACACATTCTTGTGTTTCTTTCACGTGGGTTTTTTGGGGGTGAAAGTGGGAGAGAAGGAAAAATTTAAATCTATTGTATCACTGTGACACACCAGTAGAACTGGAAAAGCACCCAATAGCGCGATCTGAATTTGGCATCACTGAAGTACAAACAATTGGTCTTTCCTGGTAATAAAAGCTTACCAATTTTCAGGGTAGATACGTATGCTACCTATTTAGCAATATGCTTTCATGAACTATTTGTGAAGGGACCAAAGGGATGGTATGTGCTTCTAAATCTCTTAGTCACATTTGAAAATTCCATTCTCAAACAAAAAAAAAACCCAGCAGTTGAGAGCTAAATGCTAAATTTCCTGAAGTCAATAGTAGTTTTCTCATTTACATGTAATTGAGGTCAGAATTTCACCCCAGCAGATCAGTTAGCTTTTTATGATGCTAACTGAAGAACTGTAATAATATTTGCAGTTTGTGCTTTGCTTCCACAGCAGACATAATTCATTACCTTTTGCTCCTCTCTTTTTTTTTTTGTAAATCTTGTTCTTAGTGTCCCTTAAATGTTCCTCCACCAAAATGAATATTTGTATTCTTCCAAATCTAATGTAGCCTCCAAATTTCATTAATGTACTATCTATTTGATAATTCAGGCTAGATATTCGGTAAAGCAGTATTGCAGCACCAAACTTTCCAGGATCCTCCATCCACCATGACACAAACTCTGATATTGCCATTTATCACCATGCTTTACAGTTTCACAATCAATACAGAATTTGTTCCATCCACATAATTTTTGAATCAGGTTTTCAAGTGAAACTTCCTGAAACGCGGTGACATCTGCTCTACACTCAGTATTGGCGAATGCTGCCACTCACCAAAGCTCATACGGTGGGACAGGGAACCTCAGGCAATTAGAAGCACAGGTTTAGTCACCTTCCACTAGAGTGTTTATTAACAAATCTCGAGGAACTAGTGGGATCCAAAAACTCTTGAGGCTGTCTGACCAAACATGATAAACACTCACAGCTTTATTGCTCGTGACTCCCCTCTTCTCCAGGGACCAAATTTTCCCCTGCTGTAAATTAGCGTAGATCCACTCGAGTTAATAGAGCAAGACTCCGAAGTTCTTATCTCCTGGTTGCTCTGATTATATTTTTTTCCCCTGATAAAATTACTCATATTTTTACTTCATAATTTTATTAGAACCAATTAGGAAAATGAGAAATGCAGATAAATTGGTTTTCCATCTTTTCTGGGAAAGCTCATGCTTCTGCTGATGTCATCCAGCTTTTTTCTTCGATTCCCAGATTTCTTGAGCACTAAGGTATTTTTAAGAAATACACAATAATTTTTACCAGCTACAAAAATCCAAACTTCAACTTGTCTGGGCCAGCTGATCTACCAGTGTTTGCATGATCTCCTGTTCTTGACATGGACAGTTATAGCACTGTTCTTATTTCCTAATGATGAAACACAAGAGATTTAGGAGAGAGATTAGGATGTGTGCCTGTTGTGACCATTACTGTCAGGAGGATGCAGATGCCAACAGACTGGGTCAGACTGGTGGTCCATCTAGCTCAGCTCCTGTCTCGTGTTTTGGTTTAGAAGTTGTTTTATGTTCTGAGGCATTAAAATGTACATTTCCTTCAGCCACTTTGTAATCAATATTATGGTTACTCTGAAAGTTCTCATTACTCTTGACCTCAGAGCTGCCTTGTGGCAGTGAGTTCCACCGATTTGGATAGTTCATTAATTTGTGAAAGGAATGATTGTCTCATCTCTGTATATTTTCTCTCAATGTTGTTCTGGAAACTCTTATCATGCCCTATCACTATTCTTAATGCCCTTATCATTATTCTTAAACGATTTCCTTTTTTAAAGGTCATGGGTTTCTATTTTTCCTTGTTGGTTCACTTTGTGTGCTCCTTCCTTAACTGTTTCTGTTTCAAAACATCCTCTAGGAAAATACCTTTTAAAACCACCACTCCAGCCCTCAGCTATGAAGCCAGACAATCCTCTCTTATAAGCAATACAATTTGTATAAGCGATGCAATTTGGAATAAAATTGTTTTAGTTTTATGGAACGGTTTTAAATTCCTCTGCCATCCACACAATTGCCCTGGCTTTTATTTTGTATTAGAATTTGGTTCTCATTATTTGCTATTCTTATAAATGCACTGTACGAGCAGGGTTGAAACAATAACAAAAAGGCTCTTTTTCCTATTTCTCTTCTTTTTTGCATTCCCAGACCAAACCCCTTCTAAAATAAAAATCATGGTCTGCAAGGCAGACATTCTGCTATTTTAAACTACCCATCTCCTAAAAAGATGCTAACCCCAGAAAGACACATTTGCCTCTGCTGAGCATCTTATGTGGACTAAAGTCTTAAAAATTCCATCTTTAGAGCCTAATACCAAAACAAAGTGCAAATTACTCTTGCTAGAAGAAATGTTCTTGCTGTTTCCTCAAGCACTGCATTACCTCCCGATTTTCAAGTTATTTCAAAATATCTTTTTCAGATAGGTATGCCAGGGGCTAGTCCCAAGACACCCCCTTTTAGTGTTTTTAATGGCTGCAAATTTTATTTTGCTCCAATGCCTCATGGTGATATGGAAATTGCAATTGTTGCTTTTGGTGTGTGTTAACCTTTCTCTCCTCATTATTTAGGAACAGAAAGCTTTTGGTCTCTGTCTCAAATCAGAAGATTATAGGTCTGTCAGTACATGTTTAAGAGGAACCCTTTCTGTGGGTGTTAATAACTAGGAGTATCCAGTTGAGTACAGTAGTCATTAACCTCAAAAACAGTGACTCAGCAAGGTACTAAAGCATACTAGTGCCTATAAAAAAACCCAGCTATTTTCTCACACCAGATGCCAGCCAAGATGTATTTCTAGAGGAAAAGAAAACAGGCAGCCTAAGAACAAACGTTCATGGATGTCTGTGGTATCCTTCCCGGTAAGATCACTTGAAATATTCAGCTGGAGGCAAGAACCCACTGGAGAGAGAACTTCCTGAGTTTGTGTCTGAGGTTTTGTGTAACAGTAAGGCCTACCTGCCCACCCTCCCAAATCAATTAGGGTTGGTGGAAATACTCCTGCTGGATTGGACCCAGAGAAGGGAAAATTCGCCTGTATTGCACCTGAGAAGGTGACCCGTGATTTCTAATGCTTGATAGAAATATTGCCCAGAAGAAAAATGTTTTGCAATGGAGGATGAGTTAGATGAATGGGTTTTAATCTCATTTATTGAGTAGACATGCAAATCTAGGGATTTGTTTCTACAAAGAATGTAAAGTAAATCACGTACCGGCTCTGTTTTCCACATACATGCATTCAAGAAGAAAACAGACTGAAGAGACTTTCAGCCATGCAATGAATGAATGCAGAAACGTATCTGACTACAGGTCTCTTAAGTCACTTTAATGGTGATGGATGTGCAGGAAACTATAATCAATTACATTGCCATGAAAATTACATAGTTATTTTCCAAAAAACCCAACAGGTAACAGTTGTTTGATACAGTACAGCTTAATATTTCTCCGAAGACAGAGACCTTGTAATATTTGAGCTTGCCTGTATGCACAAATTGTATCACTTCAACACTACGCTCTTCTGTATAGTCAGATTATATAGGTCTGGCAGGCAGCTATAAGCGAGCCAGGAGAACCTGAAGCAAGATAGAGCGATGCATTTGTTAAACAGAAAAAAAAATCTGAATAAGGAGATCTAAGGTCAGATCTAGGAGGTGATGTTCTCTAGCTCGATATTTGAGAATGTTTAAAAACTAGCCATGTGCCTTTGCAAGGAGCAACGTGGCCTTCTGTAAGGTACACGCTCTCACGCTATCCAATTACCAACAGCTTTGTGCTTCCTCCTCTTCTGGTTTGCACCCATAAACACCAGCTTAAAAGTCACTGCCTGCCATCCAGGAGATGTGGCGAGGAGAGAGGTGGCAAAACTGTCATTTGCCTTCTGGGAAGTGAAGGAGTATCTGATTCTCAGTAATTCATCTAATCGCTTAATGCTCACAGAAACTCTACTAAGAATATTACTCGATTGGTGGCCTGAGCATTAGGGTACAGAGTAAACAACATATTATACAATCAAGCATCATCCCCTGAGGGTCAGAGCTGCCTAGAGGGAGACTGCTGGAAAAATACACACACCAGTGCTCCCAGCTTGCGTTTGTTCCTCTCGCCATGGCCTTTCTCGGTGCATTGGTGAAGAAATGGAAGCAGCAAGAGGCAGGCTGTGTACTCCAAGACAAGGTTCTTCTAGAGATGGAGCATTAAATGATTTTCCTCACACCCTCTAATTTCCCCCAATATATTTCAAACAGCCTGATCATCTGGCAGACAGAGGAAAGCCAGTGCTGTGCCCCCAGCGCCCCTCTTCTCTGTCCTGAACATGAAGACTCCATGGGTCAGGTTCTCTTCCCCACCTTACTCCTTGCTCCTCCACTACCCTTTTTCCTCCTTGGCAAATCTCATCCTCCTGGGTCTCTGGTCCT
>JAOXNG010000006.1:1997595-2011500 GCA_028566535.1 Scolopax minor | reverse complement strand
AACATCTGCAACAGGACCAGCCTGCCCTGTGGTTTCTTTCTCAGGGCCTGCAGGGTGGTTTATTGGGAGGAGATACTGCTTTTTAAAGACTATGGGGAAACAGGATTGCAGGATTTTTCTTCTTCCCACTGCTACCTTTTCCACTGTTCAGGTTTTTTTTGGTGTATACTTTATAGATATTTTTTTCCTCCTTTCTCAAGACAGTTTCAACTGAGCATATGAAATGGCCCTGAAAAAAGTCTTGGTTTCCAAGAGCAGAACAAGCAAGTACAAATGACAGATCATAAAATCCAGGCTGCATTTCCAATGGACCAGTTCTGCGGACATTTCAAGCATCTCCTCTCATTAGACAGGGGCAAGATGGCCCCTCAAGGAGCCTCTTTGCTGTTTCACAGCTCGGCACAGGGTTTGAAAAGGCTAAAGCTATGCTAGGAGATATTTTTCTTTCTTTCACCATGTACCTCGCTTGCAAGTGAAGGAGAAGGTGAGTCATGGCTGAGCAAGTGGAAAGATTAGAAAGGACTGAAAAACACAAGTGCTTACAGTGGGTTGGGGACCAGGGGGCTGCTGGACCACTCAAACCCTGGTCCCTTCCTTCCAGCCATCTCTGATGGCCATGTACTTCCCTTTGCTACACACCAGTGTCTCCTTCACTTCTGGTCTTGGCATGGACTCCCTCATTGCTTCCTGGAGGAGGATCAGTATCTACAGGTCACATAAGATGTCCTCTCTGGGGCAAAGCTCCTGAAATCATGCCTTTCCACTGGGACTCTCACAGAGGACAGCACATTAAGGGGCTCCACAGGCCCAAGCAACCATTTTTAAATCAAGAAGGCAGTTGTCTGTGAATAGCCAAGTGACGAGATGTTTTCCCATCCCACCCCTCCTTTCTGTCAAACACCCAGCCTCAAGGCAAGAAATGCCAAACCCCATGCCCCCAAGATGAGGAGGACATGCAGTTGAGCAGGGTGGTGGCTCTTTCAGCAACAAACTGGATATGAAAACCTTTGTGAGTCGTTACAATGGAGGAGACCATGTAGTCAGTCAAACAGGGCAGCCATCAGGACCAAGGAGGGGACACGGTGTCTTGTGTGAGGGTCCTAGCCATGTCACCTCATTCATGCATGCACTGAAATGCAGAAATCCCTGGTACCTACCTGAGGATGAACAGGGACTGATGGCCAACGGCAACCCTTCCAATATAGACACACATTACCAAACCCTTCCTAAAAAGCTGTCATTTTGTCTCAGCTGGTGATGCGTCTTTTACAGTCCACTTCCTTTTGGGTATGGCTTTCTCCAAACCCTAATTGCTTGCAAGCCAGATGACCCCCAAGGAAATTTTGCTCTGACAAATGTCTGATGACCAATTGTGCCAAGACCTTCTTACACAGCAGCTCAGACTTGTGACTGTGTGCCTCGCTGACACACAGCCCCTCTCCTCTTTCTCCTCCTCTGTCCTCCCCCTCCTCACATCTCATTCCACAGCCACGGCTTATTGTGCAATGAGCCGGTGGCAGCCACAGCACTTAACAGCATGGAAAATAGCAGAAGGAAAGTATCGAGTGTATTTTTAGCTTATTTTCCTGCAATTTAGCAGTGGGAAGAGAAAAAAATTAAAATCAAGTTGTTCCATGAGACATAATGAAGTCTGGTTTCCTATGGATTCAAGCTCTATAGCCCCTAAATCCTCCCTCTCCCGTGGCCTCCCAGGCATCCTGTCTGCCTGCCCACAGTAATCCCCAGCCCTCCCTGTGTCTCCCACCCATCTGGCAGGGCAGGTGGCAACACACCCTGGACTTGGCCAAGAGGCCAGCACTAGAAGTGCTGATGGCCTGTGCACTGGACACAACACTGCTCTCTGTTAGGCATCCTTTGCTTCTCATTTCTGCCAGGCACCGATTTTATGCATTGTTCATAGGATATTAATATTCTCAAAGCTGCTAGTCTTCTCTCAAAAGTCTGCCAGATAGACCAGGAAGTTCTCAGTTGGTGTTTGACCACCAGACAGCACCATCCCATCCACCTTATGCCCTAAAAAAGTCTAAAAGGAGGTTTTTTTGATTCTGCTCCCAAACTCCCAACATCCATGGAAGTTTGCAAAAGCAAGAACTAAGACCCCCTCTCAGAGGGCATGTTAATGCAGTCTTCTCCCCAAAATCTGAAGGTGCCTGCAGGCATACACGCTTTCCCTTGCCCAGCAGAGCAGGTAGGTGAGGTGAGGTGCAAGACACAACTCTGGCTGTGCATACTGAGTAGTTTGGGACCTCGCTAACTCAGTGGGCAGACAGGCTAATGCTAAACTTGTGGTACAGTTTTGTCATGTCATTTCCACAACAGGATTTGAGGAAAAGATGGTGACATCATCTCACTTAAAGGTTCTCTCTTACGAATCTGATCTCCCCAAGCTCTCTGTAGTCAACAAGATAGAAATCAAACTTCCACAGAATTCCAATGGCCACTGAAGTTTGGTGTCTGCTCCCTCTCTGGAGTGATTTCTCATTTCTGTATAGGAAGAACAACCTATGAAATTGGAAGCCCAAGGCCAGGCATTGCGAATACTTTAAAACCATAACTAGACACAGCATCATAACTTCAGTGGAAAACGTTCTCCATTATTGCTGGAGCTGGTGGGGCCGTGCTTTCAAGGTGTTGAAGCGTTACTTGCCGTGAGTGCCATCCCTGGTCTCAGCGTGACCACTTACAGCACCAAGTGGTAAGGATGTCCTCATGTTTAGCGTTATTATAAGCACCAACAGTGGTGTTCTAGGGAGCAGACAGTGAGCACCCAGTGGAGGCGGTATTTTCCCTTTAAGATAAGGTTGTGTTTTTCCAGTAAGTGCTGTCTCCTCCCAAGTCCCAAAGCCAGAGCCACGCTGGCTGATGTTGCTTAATGCGCTTACGATCCCGAGAAGTTTTTCAAGAACTGTTAGAAATCAGAGTAGGGAGTTCCAAGCACTTCAAAGTATTCATTAATGGAACTTTGGCTAAAGCATAGTCTTAAAATAGAATGTGGAATCAGCATGCTATCTCAAAAAAGATTTTTTTATTTTTTTCCCCTTAAATCCTTTAGAATTTATTAGGTGGGCGTGAGCAAAAGGGTTGGCTCCAATAAAAACCTAGCTTTGTAATGATTAGCAGGGGCCCAGTATAATTTAAGATATTCTTTACAGTTTATAAATATGGGCTCGTAAAAAACGTAGATATAAGGAAGCTGTGACTTTAAGTCATTAGAAGCCCAGTGGTTTGATAAAATAACAGGAAACAGACAATTTATTATGAGCAATCTCGGTAGCTCTGGATTATCTATAAAACTTTTATGGCCCTCCCCAAGTGGCAAGAGGCCATAAAACTTGCCTGAATGAGGGACTTGTTAATTTACTTGTTAAAGCAAATTAAAAATTTATAAGCGCTTTTAGGTAAATGAGATCTTCTCTCATTGCTGCCCTTGCGGGCTCAGGAGTCCTAGGAGGAAAGAAGTGGTTGCGCTCAAACATCACAGCAGAACAATAAAAGCTATTAAATTGGTTCAGTTTATTACTACAGAGTCAGGCAGCTGTTGCCATGGTTTGCTGTGGGATGCCAGAGGTTGACAGCGTGGCATTTCTGTGCCCTTAAAAAGATCGTAATATCTGTCCCTTTCACCCACCCCAACAGTCCTTCCGTGCCTTGCTCTTTCCTCTGCTGCTCGTGGAGCTGTTCAAATCAGTCTCCAGCCTGTGGTGGGGACATCAGCATCTCCTCTTCTCGTTCCTTGTCTTAGTTGCTGTAAAATAGGTTTATGAAGCTGCGCAGTTCCAGGACACTTAACAGCAAAATAAGCTTTATTTTATTCCAGTGCTCCTGCTGTAACTAAACGCAGCAGTGAGGAAGAGGGGCCTGGCAAGGAAAACAGGGCTGTTGGGCATCTTTGAGCGATCTTTGAAAGCTGTTAAAATGGATTTGAGAAGTGTTTCTCCAGGTCACTTCAATGACAGGTTTTTACGGCAAATGAGTTCCAGCTGGAAGCACCATGAGGAGCTACACTTTGTCCTTGCAGCTCCAACTTGAAAAAACCCTGTTAAGAAATAAAATTTTTATTGAATAGTCTTACTGTTTAGCAGAAGACCTGCTTCAAGTAAGGTTTGGAATGAGGAGAGATCTAAATCAAGCTGCAGTGAAGTTAACAAAGGCTCTACCAAGCCTTTCTTCTATAAGTCTACTTGTAGTTATTTCTCTTTTGTTCAGGAAATATCTTGTACAGATCAAATATTATTTATACAATGAGTTAACAGCACTTCCATGAGGGAAAGAGTGGCATAAATTCAAAAGGTTTATCTTGTGAACACTTGAGGTGATCACTTCAGATACTTTCAGGTGTCTTAAGACTGGCACCCAAAACTAAGCCTGCCAGAGTTCTCTAAACACAGACACAGCTTTTAATGCACGTTTCGTCCTTCTGTGTTTCATTTAACACACATTTCATCCCAGTATGATTTGTCTGATTTTATCATTCAAAATGGATACTGCAGGAGCTCTCCTTCAGAATAGGAAATAATCAGTGAGAGAAATATGTGGAGTACACAGAGAAAGTCTAAAAGCATGGTCTTCAAGATAGGCTTGAAAGAATTGGGGGCAATTTAGTTTTTAAAAGAGAAAATGGAGTGGAGATACTGGTAACAGTCTTCAAATACAAGAAGACTGCTGCAAAGAGGAAGGGAAAGATCTCTTCTGCATATCCATGGTAGGTGGGACAAGCTCACACTGCAGGTAGGAGATGCAGTTGAGATACAGATAGCTTTTTAAAGGTGAAGGCAGTGCAATGCTGTGGTTGCAGAGGTCCCTGGGTGTCTCTAGCAGCGGTTTGGGCTGGGTTAGCTGCCTGGCTGCATGTTAGGAACGATGCAGGGACCATCCTAAGTCCTTCCTGGGCTCAGAGGGATGGGCTACGGGAGCGTTTGAGTCTGCATCTTTCTCTGGTTTTCTGTGATTTTTATAATGCAGAGACTGCTGGGCATTCCTAGACTGCAGTAGGTAAGATGAGTACTCAAATACTTCAGGCAACGCTGCCCCAAAGTCTTTATTTCCCATGTGGTTCCCCAGTGAGAGACAGATGTTTAGCAGGACGCTTTTCCTTCACGCTGCTAGACCAAACAAAAGCTTACAATCTCCAGGAATTCAAGTATAGCGATAGTAATATTCTGGCACTTCCATCACTCAATAGTTGTATTATAAATATTTCATGGAAAAACTGAATCATGAAAGTATTATTTTTGTAGTGTGCCAAGAGTAGATCCAGGCACTTGGAGCATAAAAAGTATGAAAGTCACATTTTAATATTGTGCTATCCTCACTAAGCACAGTGTTAGTCTGAAACCGTCTGACATATAAAAATAAGGTAGTGCCTCCAAGGTACATTAAGGTGGTCGTATGGCTAATGGTTACATGGCAAACCCCCAGCACGCTCATTTCAGTGCGCACATTTCTCTGAACGAGTGGCTGGAAAGGTCTCTTGGAATCCCATATGGCATCCCCAGGGACGCCACTCCAGCCGTGTTCCACTGAACCAGAAGTGGAGTGAAAGGAGCCCAAAGCTGTGGCTCCCCCTGGGGCTCCCTCCTCTGCTCGGCACAGCCCAACCGCCCCGGCCCCTGACGCTCAGAGCGATGACAGCGCTTCAAGTTGGGTGATTAATCTTTCATGTCCCTTCGTACCTAACTACTGTTCTGGTTCCAGATTTTTTGGAAACCTGAATTCTGAATGGGTTTGTGGGTGTTCTCAGCCTTTCTGGATCTGGCCCTTAACCTGTGACAACCTATTTCAACAAAGGGAAAAAAAATCAAGTAGTGAGGCAAAGAGACTGCTCTGTTTGGGCTGAGCCTTTGAGACAGGTACAAGCACAAGAAGGATGTGGAGTGTTTTATGGTAGGTGGTCTGTTATGGAAATACCTATGCAAACACATCACTGTGGTTGGAAGTATGTTGAGCCCAGCATGTTATTTCTGGCATAAATTAGAGGGAGGGATATGTCTTGGAAGAGTTAATGCTCCATTGGTAGGGCATCAGTCGGCAGGTAGAAAGGCCAGATTCACGACCCCGTTTCTCTTGACTTCAAGTAATAACCAGAATGTGGGTTGCTGTTACTGGACATGGCTGCAATACAGACGTTTCTTGGTGCAAATTGAAATCCCCACTGAACACCCCAAAATGAATCCGAGAGGCCGGGACTCCTTCCCTAAACCTCTGTTTTGTCAAGGCTTTTTTTCAGGGTTTATTGGTTTAGCCTTGCAATTCAATGTTTATATAAATGACATGATTAAAAGCAAAACAGGAACCTGGGCAGAATGTGGTTCTTATTAAAATTGTTCCAAGTTACTTGCTAACTTAACCCTTTTGAAAACCAGACACTTACTGGGCTGCCTCCATGTTTAATGAACAGCAAACATGCTGTTAGAGTGCTTCAATTTATTCCCCAAGGTATTTATTTACAGGGTTCATTCATACAGTAGCTCGGGGATGGTCACAAATATTGAATAACATCAGCCTTGTGCCATACCCTGGGCACAGGGAGAATGACTTGCCTTGGTTTAATTTAAATCGTTACCTACCAAATTGGTGAAGACCTGCGGAAAATTCATCAGTAGTTCTAAGCTGCATATGTGATTAGGGCACACATGAGTTAGATAGCTTGCTGACTGGGGTGTAAAGATATTATTTTTTTTTATAGCGAGTAGTTTTTGCATGCGTACGGCTTTGATGAATACTACCCCATGTTCTTATCACAAATGAGCAAAGGAAATATAAATTAGAAGCTCATAAATATAGGATTCTCCTTGCCTTTGAAGAACTTTATTTCCATATGGTTTGCATGCGAATGCTTTCATTGCTTTCAAAAAATGCATTTGTTTTTGGCTAGACTGTAAGTAATGGGTAAGTCATAACATTATGAGTAGGTGTCCTTTATCTAAAGTAGATAAAAAGGGACATGAGATCTGTGAGGGGTTAATTCATGTGTTCTAAATGAAAATGGAATTAGAAAATGAATTCCCTTCTAACATCTCTACTCAGCGTGCAGATCAAAGCCATCATAGGAGTAAATTTATGTCTGATAGTGTGGACGGTTTCAATGCACACTGGCGAAATATCATGCTGATTGCTGATTGAAAACAGTTGTTAATTCTCTACTTCACTAAATTCAGAGTGGAAAAACTTTCCTTAATAAAGAACAGATTGAAGAGAACCAAGACCTTACTGTGTGGAAATTAATGGCAGATGCATATACTGGTAGTTAAAATGTTTCATTAGATGTTAATGTCTTGCTGTGTTTTTAATTGTTCAGAAATTAGCCTCTAGAATATTAAAACCATCTGTTTGTTATCATGATGAAACAGAATACTTAAATAGTTATTAATTTTGTGGGCTTTTTTTCTCCTTGTCTGCAAAACTTTGATCTGTTGAGATTTCAGTGGATGCTGGATGCAAAAGTGAAAAACAATTTTAAAACACCTTGGTGCCCCAAATATCGGCATTTGCCGCCTGCCACCCATATTTTGCATGCCTGCTTTATTCCACAAATTATTATTCACCAAGGAGAAGTTGACGTTTTTTAGTGCGTAGAAGGAGCGTGCTGATGCTTGCTGAGCCTGTATAATGGTTGGTTTAAACTGTAATATGGTGTGTTTTCACATGCTGACACTTAATTTTTAAGTCTTATGGGTCATTTTAAAGCCCAAATATTTCAAAGCATAGAGGGGGTTCCATGTAGACCATCAGCACAAGGGTTTGTCTTCCTTCATTTCCAATTATTTACAACTCTCTTTCATTCTTTTAGGATTGAGTTTTGGGGGAGCTGCATTTTTTTTGAGTTTTTGGGGTTTTGTTTGCGTTAGGGTTTTTTTTTTTTATCATGTAGGTGAACTGTAGTAGGCTTCCTTCAGGTCCTAATTCAGGTAAATATTCCCCTTTATGAGAACATATGTTGAATATATTTCCAGCATAACAGTGAAGATATGCTTAATTTTTTCCTCACCTGAGATGAATTTAACTAAGTGCTTAAGTGCTGTCTTGTGCAGAGACCGACACCTGTATGTTTTATACACAGCTCTCCATTGTGAAGAGCACAATTTATAATATCTTTTGTAATGCCTGTTATACGTGACTTAAGTGTGAAAATTTATTCAGTAAGTCTAAACATTACTTAGAGGGCCATTACCATATCTTTCCAAGTGATTTTTGACCTTTTCCTGAATAAGCACTTTAGAAATTATTAAATGCCAGAATGAGGATTAATTTAAGTACAGTTTGATAGTAGTCCTATGTTACAGGTTTTTTGCACTTATCTTAAAACAATAATAAAACTCCACTTACCTAGTATATGACTGTATTTTCAAGACAGGTAAGTTTAGTATGATTTTAAAGCATATTAAAGAGAAGTTAAATTGTGGTTTTTATCAGTATAAGGTACAGAAAATGTCTGTCAAGTAATTCTAGTGGACACCGAGTTCCCTAAATGGATTTTATATCCGTAGAAGTAAGTGGAAATGTTCTCCTTGATTTCAGCAGGCACCAGCTCTTGCTGATTCCTTACCTCTGCTGAGCTGCCAGCACAAGGGCTGATAACAGTAGCTGGCAGAATGATCTTCTGGAAATGACACCAGGTTTGGACTTGGACTGAGGCAACCAGCTCATCAAATCAAAAACATTAAATCACCTGTGGTCAGTGTTGACAGGGGACAGACTCTGAGATGTATCAGGGGATTTTTTGACATTTGCAAATCGGAGGACTCATTATTTCAATTGGCAAAAGTAGTCCAAGGACAGTGCTACAATATATTTTACATTATTTCTCAGGATGAGAGGGAAAGAGAGGCGAGCAGGAAAAAAATTATCCAAAAATAATGTAGAGCAAAGCCAAAAAACCAACAAGCTGGTATTGTTAGGAGTTTGAAGACATTCTGAATTTTTCAGACCAGCTGCAGCTCTTATTATGTTATTCCAGGGCAAAAATTCAACAAGATTTAAGACATGAAGTCAAGCTGTGGTTTAAGAGTGTAATTCTTTACCGTTTCTCTTCCTGGTAGTGCCTGAGTCCTTGCCACCCCTTCCCACCATCGCCACCTCCATCATGCCAAACCAAGAACTCATTTGAGTTAGAACCAATCCAGGAAACAAAGAAGAAATAAAAAATAGCCTGTCCATTTCTAAGTTGGCTGAGCTCCCTGCAAAGCCCTGGCGTTCTCTGCAGCTGTACAGCCCGGAGAGTCTCAGAGCTCTGGGGAAAGCTGCCTGGAGTGGGTGGGTAACAGCAGGGTCGGGCTCCTCGAGCAGGAGGGATGCTGTGAAACTGCAGCCACAGGTACAGGAAAACGGTTCGTGGCAAACAGGCCGGGGCTACAGAGCAGCACCCAGTGCTGCCAGCAACCCCTGCGCAGCCCAAAATGCTGAAATATCTTATTTTGTTCAAAGTGCTTCCCTCCAAAGGGATGGCGCGTGGAACGCAAAGGTTTCTCTAAGTGGCAACCTGGCATCTATCAGAAGCTAATCCAGATTTAAACAACTTAAACAACAGTTCCTCCCTTTGCTTTTCTCCTGAGTTATTTGTGATGACTAGCTTCTCTTCATCTCTAAACTCATCTCCACATCAATGACAGCTGCTAATGAATTCAGAGGGTTCATTCCCTTCCCTTCTGTGCTTCTTCAAATAGCTTTTCATTGCCAGATACTTCAGCTCCCCTTTCCTGCTAACAAATTGGTACTGAGGTATATTATTATGACTTTTGCTTCTATCATTCAAGCAAGGAGAAAATACAGTATGTACAGACGTGAGTTATATGTCAAAATGCTTTTACTCCACTTCCCCCCCCTTCCCTTCACATTATTAAATTATAGAGAAATACTATCATAATAGCCTCTTGGCCAAGTCACAGAGAGCAGAGTTATGGTTCCCTTGATAAATTGCAAAACATTATTAAGTTTTGCTCTCTGGACTGAGAGTATTGGCATAAAAGGACATCAACCACAGTCATATCGGTCTTGATTGCTGCTTAATTGCTGCTTGTTTGTGTTAGAGATCATGTGGTTTGATTGATCTTGCCCTGCTTTTGTCATTATAGTTACAACTTCCTAGTTTTCTCCTTGTACAGAGACCACGGGATGACTTTTAAATCTTGAATTATTTATATGGCTGGCCAGTTAAACGGCTTAAAATAGTATTATATTTTTAAGCCAATAGCTCAACCTTCAAATCATTATTTATGCAACCAAGTTATTAAATATTTATTCTGGGCTTATATCGGACTATGAAATAACAGAGCTCTTTTAAGTAAACAGTGGCAAACATCTTGAGGTCCATCCATGAATACTGATATTTCCTTCTCCAAGATGTTTATTTACTTCTGTAATGTTAACTGGGTGTCAGGTTAGTGGTCTGCATTGAGGGGACATAAGGATGTCAGTAGCTGTGACTTAATTCAAGCGAGCATGTCCTGTCACCCTGGGATTTTTCAGGCTCCGTTCATGGAGCTGCTTCACATCCTTAGATGTTCCCAAAAGGTACCATCCCATCTTGTGTCTCCCCTGTGCACGAGTAATGACCATCCTGTGGAACTTGAAACAAGTGAAAGCCTGCAGAAACTACCTCGTTTGTATGTTTCCCCTCATTAAAACCGATGGAGGGTCTTTAGTTGAGTTTGCAGAGAGCTGTAGAGCTGCGGTGCTGTTTTTTCGACCTGGCATGTTTGCTTTTTGTTCCACCATGTGATTAATTTTATCTTCTTAAGTATTCTTCCAGTAAGTTATACATTTCAAAGTCAACCAGAGGCCAAGCAGAGCCCTTAGGGAGTTGGATGTCAGGCACTCCAGGCTAAATGGGACAATATTTCTGTTCTTCTCTGCCCTGTTCGGAGATTCAGAGTAAAGGGAAGGCATTTGCCTCTGCTGTCCTACCTCACCCGGCCTTTTCTGTACAACACAAGTGAGAACAACAGAGAGATCTGTGGCTGGAAACAGGACAGAGTCCCTGAAGCCAGAGGCTGGACCCTGTGCCTGTCACCACTGAAGCAAGAGCTGGTAACGCTCTGACAAGAAGCATCTGGAAAGCCTTATTGCCAAGTGCTCTGAAACAGGCTATTCTTACCCAGAACGTTGGGGTAAAACTGCCAGCTTGGTTCTCTATTTTTGAAATGAGCAAGCCTAAATGGAACCACAAAATCCAGTCCCTGCAACTTGGTCTGGTGCGAGGTGTCCCTTCCCATGGCAGGGGCTTGGATCTAGATGTTCTTTAAGGTCCCTTCCAACCTGAACCATTCTATGATTCTATGAATATAGACACTCTGCTCCATGGAGGGTGTTCCTGGGGTTCGGTGGGGGATATGCCCATACAGCAATGGAACTTAGAATCTGGTGTGGGGACATAGAAAGCAGAAGCAAGACTTGTGGATGGTGTAAATGGTCATCATGGGGCTGAGCAGCATGAGGACTTGTGCCGAGTCCAGATCAGAATGTGAATGGGTGTATATCCCTGCAGACAAGGATGGAACGCCGGTACAGGGCAGGAATAGGCACTAAAGTGGCTGTTTCAGAGGTACAAAGGCTCATTTCCCTGACACAGAGCCCAGGAAGGCCCTGGAAATCCAGAACAGGCTACAAAGCAGCTCAGCAGCAGGACTGAGGAAATGCTGGCCCCGTGGCCAACGCTCGGGTGCCCCTGAGCAGAGCAGCTGGACCCTCACTCTTTGTCCCTCTGCCGCGGGAGCTGGTGCTGTGGGAGCAGCTTGGGGAGATTGATTGGTACAATGGAGTGCTTTGCAAGGTGTAATTTTAAAGGCCGTATTTCTCACTGTGCAGCCATCAAAATGCAAAGGGTCAGAAGAAGCCTATATTTTTTTGCAATTCAGCTTTTAAAGTGTGCTGAAATACGCTTCATTTGTTGCAATTGCCAACAGCTTGCTGTTTCATACCGCTCTTAACAGGAGCTGGGGAACAGAGCAAGTCTGTTACACTTTATATGTTGTATAATGTATGTATGGTTCTGGGGTGTGATGAGTTTATGCCAAATTTATCTTTGATTTCTGTATAAACAGCACAAAAGAGATGATGGGCTGCATTCTCTCTGTAACTTGGATAAAATAGAGATACAGAGCTACTTCAGAGTACCTTCTGTGAGCTCTCTATCTAAGGTTGCCCGAGCATATAATGAAGGAGAAGAGGATCTGGAAATAAATGCCCGTTCTCTTTACCCCCCGCCCCCGCTTTGGCAAGGATGCTGTTTATTCTTAGCCTGTGTTGCTTCTGCTGTCGCTACTGTGAGCAGAACAGGATCACTTGGTGTTTCTGTAATAACAATGCTAAATAGCCAAGTTCTCCCCAGAAGAGGGGCGTAGCGCTGTGTCTTTCAGTAGGATCTCCCCCATTTAAGGCAGTAGAGGACGAGTTCCTCTACTCCGATGCCATGAGCAAGAGCAGCAGCAGCCCCTGGATCAGCTCTCAGGCAGCAGGAAATGACCACCAGTGCTTTAGAATAAGTAAGTTAAAAACACCCTTGTTCTGTATCATAGAGCTAATTAGGTAATTGTTTATAGTTACTTGTCCAGGTTCTATTAGATTAGATTTCTTGGTCAACAGGAAATTGGAAAAAACTATATGTGTGTTTATTCTTGTTTTTCATAAAAGGAACTTGTGAACAGGAAAATTACCTCTCAGTAGAGGCAGGGAGGAAACAAAGGATAACACCTTCTCTTTGTTGGTCTACTTCACTTTTACCATATGGGTACACAAAATAACACTTCATATTCTGGTAGGGATGCCAGATCCCAGGATGATGGCATGTAGGACCTGATCCTCAGCAGCTGACAGTTTCTTGGAGCATGTACATTGATTGTTTTCAGATTAAATATCAAGGCATACACAGACAGCCTCTCCTAATGCTTTATTGTATCTCTTAGGTAACAAGATTTTTCTTCCCTGGTGTGAAAAATGTCTTTGTATTAATACTGTTCAGAGTCCACACACAGTATGAATCTTTTTTCCATATTTACTGCCTAAACTTGTGTGCTGTAAATATTCTTCCATCTCATTATCTCACCTCTGATTTGCTTTCCTTGGGCTGCTCCTCTGTTTAGGTAGTCAGGTAGATGTGGTGGTGGTGAGCATGGCTCTGTTAGACGTGCAGGATAGAGGTCTTGCTCCAGGTCCACAGCTGCTGTGTTGAACCATCTTTAAACCTTTGGGTGACATGTAAGTGCTGTATAAGTATTATTTGTCTAACTTACGTCAGTAGCAAGATACAATTAAATGACAGTAATTTAAGTGACAGCTGTTAATCACAATTTAAATCACAACTAGCAAGCCTCGATTTACATTGTTGTCCTTTTCTTGCTCTGCAGTTCTCATTTTCTTTGTTTTCATACAGCCAGATTTGTTCTCAATCATTGATAAATGCTTTCTTTGCAAACAAATATTCAGTCCTATGTGAAATCTGGTGTTGCTCTTTTCTGGCTGATTGGAAGACGCTTCACGTGAGTGTGTTTGCTTGGGCAGGGCAGGGCCTGGCTCCTTGGCCTGGGTTTGTGCTGTACTTACAAAGGACACCTTACTGCTGCGCCTGTGGGCCCGAATAGCACAGACAAGGCTGTAATTCAGTGCCATTGGGATGTATATTTCTTATTTATTCTAGATATAATGTAAAAAGCAGCACCCTTTAACTGAACAATGTTTAACTCATCACCCTTTAATCCACTGAAGTTATACTTCTGATTCCTATACTCAGTTATTCTCTTCTTTACAATCAATCATACTTCAACGTGAATTGTCACAATTTTGAAATCAAAGTTAACAGATTTTAAGGAAAAAAATATATTTCATTTAAGTTGCAAAATAATGCCACAGTAAGTATTTTAATTTGTTGCTGATTTTTCCACCCTGGTGAGT
>JAOXNG010000006.1:1867898-1879081 GCA_028566535.1 Scolopax minor | reverse complement strand
TACGATGTTACCTCATCCAACTTTATGGCTCCCAGGCCTGGGTGGGATGTGCTGTCACCAATTCCAACAAAGCACTGGCCCAGCGGAATGTTACTCTGAAAGCTTAGATATGTTAAAAACAAGAATTGTTAATGTGCATATTGGCAAGGTCTGTTATCACTGTGCTAATATGCCTGGCATGAACAACACAAGCGAGCTCAACTTCTGGGATTTGGGCTCTGCCTCATTCAATAGTAACGTGTTTTCTATCTTTGCATGATCCAAAGGAAACAGGCCGCATTAGCTGAGCTGGTAATGGCACTGCCAGCTGGGATGATCATGATGGCATTAGTAAATTAGGGCATCTGGATTAGGAACCCTCCTCTTTTAAGGTATTTCTTTGCCCTAGATGAGAGCTGCTCTTCTAGTGTGGATCATAGTCACCAGCTTATGGAAGTGTGAGAGTTTCTTACCTGGATGACAGAAAGAGAGGAGTCTTTTGGAGCTGATTTAATATGTAGATTTAATGTGCAGACTTTAGCCTGCTTTTCTGTATCTCCCCCTTAAACCCCAATGGTTACGCTAGTATTTGGGCTGTAGGAAGTTGCTACTTGAACGTTTGTTGTTGAGGGTGATTTCAGGTACACAACATTCCCTTCCTGGGGAAATAGAAATCCTTGTACCTGGAATCCCAGCAACTCTGAGAGTTCTCAGCATCCCATTTATAGGCTCGACAGCACCCTGGAAGGTGTTTGCAAGATTGTTTATTCGGTAACCAAATGAACGGGTGCGATTTGGTAACGTAGGATGTTAGTGTGGAGGAAACATTTTGGAATAGGTGCCATTACCCTGAGGATCTTTGGCACAGTGCAAGCCAGGCTGCCGGCATCAAAAAAACTTCTTTCAAATCTTTAACACCAGTAAACGAGAAATTACTTACCCAAGGTCATATTGCACAATTATGGCAAAATCAGAAATAATAACTTGGTTTCTTGTCTTCTAGACCTCTGTAATCTTCACTCTTTGACAGTCTGCTGTCTATACTTAGCATATTGTCTTTGTATTTTACAGCTGTTAGTGATCATCACTCTATTTATTTTATACAAATAATATTTTTTTTTTCCATGGGGTATTCTCACAAGCCAATATTCTGTTTCCCTAATTACTTAGTAAAGCTTATTCCCTTGTAAATTAATTGTGTTCTGAATCCAGCACAAAATGCCACAGCTAAGATTAGCTCTACCCTTCAACTTCAAACCTTCAGACATCAGAGATGAGCCATCCATATGTAAGTCTTGTGAGTGTGTGTGTGTTTTTAAAAGCGGTAAAGAGAAAGAGAAATAAGTGCTGTCCTTCAGGGGGACCTGGCAAACTGCCATCTTCATTTTTCAAGAAGAGGGCAGGTCGGGAGGAGTCCATCAAAATCAGTGCATTTCTTGGACAGCCGTTCAGGTAGAGCAGAATAAAAACCCTTTCAGTGGAGGACTATAACATTTATCAGAAACTGCGGAATGATCTTTTGTAGGACTTTGGGGACCAGGGGGAGTTGATGGTGGGTACTTCTGCCCTGAAATCTTTGCTTATTTTTCCCTTTTGCTGTCCAGACAGGCATCCTAAGAGAGGACTTTAATTCTTTTTTTTTTTTTCCCCTATATCACTGTAGGTTGTTCTTCACTGCTGAAGTATTCTTTTGTCACTTTACATAGGAGGGCACAAAGAACTGTGCAGAAACTCTGTAATTCCATAGTAACCGTTGACTCTGTAATTACATGGTATGTACAGTTCAATGTAAATATGTGGGTAATACAAGCAATTTATATTTTCTCAACTACATTATTAAATCTTAAATTTGCAAACTACATGGAAATTAGGTTGAGAATAAAATGGGTAACTTCACATAGTATATTATTGCGGCATATTATCTCTAGAAGTCTGTAATTACTCTGTAGTTACATGCTATTTTCCAGATAATAACCAAGCGGTGAAAGTCTGAGGACTTGTCCAGCTCATGGCTGCACAGCGCAGCCCTTCATTTGGGTTTAGAAGGTGGAGAATGTTGTCAACTTGGTGTTTTACTATTTTTTTTGTATAGGAAGGATGATTTTTTTTTTTTCCTTTGAAGCAAAAAATCGGACTGACTGGTAACTGTAGCTATTTCCTATTTATTGCAAATACAAGAAGTGTGCTTAAAGTGAGTGTTGTGCCTCTGCCGAGACCAGAGCCAGGCTGTGATGCTCACGTGCAGGGTTTCTCTTGCCCCGGGGCTCTCAGAGATCCATGTCAGGTGTTATTTCACCAGCGAGACTCTCAGCCTTCACCGGTCGGTGCTGCGCTCGCTCCCGACCTTTGCTGGAAGGGCATGGCAAGGCATTTGAAGGACGTTTTGAGGCTCTCTTCATTTGTGGTTGACTCCCAGCGCGAGCAGCTCATGTACTCCATGTACACTTACTGCTCTGTGGGGTCTTCTGATGGTTTAGCCTCTCCCTCTTATGGTTTTCTCTCTCCTTTTATTGTCTTTACCCTGTTGAGTGTGGCAATAGGGTTAGGATATTTATTTATCCAGTATGAATATGTAAATCTCTGTAGTCTTCTTAGACTAAACCTTTGCACTTTGGCCACTTCTGTTGGAATTTTGAACGAAAATGTTCAGCTGTGGTAGTCAAACTGGTAATGAGGGCACCAGTCCGGGGGCATGTGATATATTGAGAGGGCTGAAAACTAACCATAAAATCTGAAGTAAGAGGCTGAGCTCCTCGCAGGAAGACAAAAAAAAAATGCAAGGACATAGTAAAGTACTGTAAGAAAGATAATGATAGTCCCCCGTCAGTCTCTGAACCCTCCAAAAAGAAGTCACAGCTGTTGTTCTTCTTCCTGAGGAATCTTGATTTATTTATGTTCCTTTACCTTTAAACCTGTATCTATCTCTGGGTTTTGTAGCCTTTAGTGGTAGATTTATTAGGTGCTCTGATGCAAGGAGTAGACTTGCAGGGAGGGGGGAAATGGAGGAGCACCGAGAAGAAACAGAAGGAAGACAGAACAGTGGGAGGGAGAGGGAGGAAGAAGATAAGAGATAGATGAATGAAGACAAATGGAAGAGAAATGAGACAAGGAAGATGAGAGGGGAGAAAAAGACTGGAACGGAGCTTTTGAGAGCGCATGTTACACAGAGGTCTAGTGCAGGATTTCCAGCAAGAGTGGTGTAAATCAATGATGAGTAAATTAATAGGGCAATTGTGCAAATGAGACTCAGTCATTTAAGCCAAGCGTAATACATCATGGATGATTTAGAGAGAGTGTAACCCACAGGGCACACCTTTCAATCTACTAAAGATCTAAAGCAGGATGCTGACACGTCAGAAAAGGGAGCAGATGAGCAAAATGAGGGACATACATTAAAAGGGAAGAGGTTGTAAGGCAAACTCCAAATGCAGAGCAGCATTGAACTCCTTAATGGCAGAGCCACATTTCAGACTAAAGTAAAAATTTCCTGGTCCTTCCAAGCCAGAGGTTATTACCGTGGTTTCTGATAGGGTCTCCTGGTATTACTTCGATTCCTGATGTGTTTGCCACCTTGTATCAGAAGAACAAATTTAAAATGCATCCAGCAATTCTTTAAATGTGTAATTTTGCAGAAGAACTGTTTTCTGTAGTTGCCACTGCATTTCTGCCATCTAACAGCACTAACATGTGAGTGTAGCTGAAGAGGGAACGGCGTAAGGAGTCTGAAGTGGCCACCTGATCACTGACTGGCAGGCACAGGGCTTTGACCTTGCTCTGTCCCACTCTGTGCCGCTGCTGGGATACGTAGATGTATTTGTACAGCAGAGAAGACAGGAGACAATCTGAATATGCTGTTGTCTCTCACTGGTATTACTGCTCTGCCCAGAGGTTCAAGGTTTTGATGAAATTCCAAGAGTTCTAGATTAACCTTACTTCTCTGGGATTTTCTTAACACATCATTTAGTTTCCAGGTCAGTTAACGCGCTTTCACCTACCTTTGGAAACCATTTGCAAATCTCCAACCCTGAAAATGGATTCCTCTGCTGTAGCTCTAAGATGGAGCAGACCCATTACATCCCGTGCCTTTTAAATGCATTGGTTGCTAACCTTTTGTAATGGATCTAAATTAACAGGCTGTTTAAATGAATTTCTGACAGTCACTCTGCCCTATTGGTTTTTTGAAAGCATTAGACCGAGTGCCAGGTGGCCCAGTTGATAAAATGTTTTCTTTTACTCTGTGACTCCTTTAAGTTCAACTCTTTCCCCAAGGTCTTAAGAAAAATAAGTGTTTTTCAAAGACTTTTTTGTTTGTTTGATTTCACCATCTTCCCTCTCTTCTCCTTGAAATATTTAAGTAGAGTGTGAACTTGATTTTCATTTTACTCAGTAGAAAATTAAATGTAACCCAGGCGTCTTGTTAAGGATAAATATTTTTTCTAA
This sequence comes from Scolopax minor, assembly GCA_028566535.1. Classification (NCBI taxonomy): domain Eukaryota; kingdom Metazoa; phylum Chordata; class Aves; order Charadriiformes; family Scolopacidae; genus Scolopax; species Scolopax minor. Next base: position 1,874,662 of record JAOXNG010000006.1, on the reverse strand, counting down.
AGGAAACAAAAGAAGTGATGAAAAATTAGGGGGAAAGGGAAACCTTAGCTGCTGATGGGGAACGGCTGGATTTTGTCAGTGATGGTAGTTCCTTCCTCTTTTGCCTGCTGCTCTTTCTCTGAGAAAAGCACCATTTGTATCTAAATCTCATGCTGATAGAATCCCTCTTAACTTGACAGCAGTCTTTTTGTAGCCTTAAAATTCCTTCCTGAAGTTCAGGTTGGCCTGAAATACTGCCTTGTAAACCTTGGCATGCAAGTCTGGGGTTGTCTTCCTCAGGAGAGAACTCAGGAACTCGCTGATGTTTAGGTCAAATTAAAATAAGTCTTCCATGAAAAAGATATATAAGGAATGAAACCTGTTTAACATGACAACACATTTCTGAGAGGATCCTGGGCTCTCTATCAAGAAAATAATTCACAAAGCAGTTCAGTCATCTGCAGGCAGATTGGCATCCCAAGTGCCTGTCTCTGCTGAAGCTTGGGCTTCTTTCTCAAAATCATAGAATCATAGACTGGTTAGAGTTGGAAGGGACCTTAAAGATCATGTAGTTCCAACCCCCCTGCCCTGGGCCGGGACACCTCCACTAGAGCAGGTTGCTCAAAGCCCCATCCAGCCTGGCCATTTGAATGTTACAAACCACCTTTCACTGGGGAGAACCAGAGACCAAGAGTCTGGTCACCTCCTCTGTGTCTTGGAATTGTTTGTGTATTTTTCTAGAAAAGTGTGTCAAAGTTGTGGTCACTCTGTATCACATTGCAATTGCAGCTGCATTTTATAATTCATTTCTAACATAACTGCAGTCATGTCTAACATGGTATTATGGTTATGATATCTAACAAAGATATTTAAGGTTAATTTCTTTAGCAATAGCAGAAAAGATATATATATATATATATAGATATATAGATATATCTATCTATCTATATATATAAATGTTGTTAATTGTTATGTGCAGCCTGTCTGCATTCTCAGGTTCAGTCTCAGTGTCTGATTCCATGTTTTAGTGGGAGAGAGTCACCAAGACGTGTGACACTGGAGGTGGTGATTTTTAACTTCTTACTGAAGGATAAATCTTCATAACATGAGCATAGAAATAAACAGCTTTTTCACAGAAATGCTTAGAGTATAGTTGGTCTGTTGAAGGGTTTATTCTGTATTTAAAAGGAGCAGAGATGGGATGAGTAGGTAATAATTTTTCTGTCTGTCAAAAATTGTGAAGGTTTTGGAAGTGTTCAAGTTCCAAGCTGGACTGAAGTCCAATCAAAACTTTTAAACTGCATGTTTGGAAGCAGCATCCAGAAAAATCAGGTCAAAAGTTGGTGCCCTTCCCTGTCCTTTCAGAGATTCAGGTAGCCTTTGAACTGGATTTTTTGGCTTTAAAGTTAAATGCACCAGCCACAATCACTCGTGGGTGAGTCTGTACCTCTCCTTAGTTACATCTCTTCTTGGGCCTTAAAAATGTATTCCAGTGAAATTCTGCTGAATCTGACACTTCTGTGAAACAGATTTGTCTTGGTGAGTTGTTATTTCCTGGCAAAAAACCTGTTTTGTCAGAATATTCCCAGTCAGCCTCTAGAATATCATAATACAGTACAAAAAGCAGGCAGTAACAAAGCATAAATAGAGTTAAGACTCTGTTCTTTTCCAGCTATTCTTAAATAATAAAATAAAGGAAGGGAAAGAAGAGGGTAGTGGACAGATGGAATAACTGAACTCATCCTGCAGTGAAAAATTATTCCAAAGACTGAGTCCTTGGAACAAATCTGGCTTGTGAGACCTTTCAGATTCCTTTTATCTAAATTCTGTTTTCATTGCTTCCTGCTGTTGCTGCCTCTCACCAAGGGCAGCCCTCAGAGCTGGTGCATTAGTGACTGAAAAGAAAGGAACGACCTGAGCTTTAAACAGCCACCCAGCATAACCATGGTTCCTTGGAAATATGTCATAAATGCTTAGTAAGTGTAGTTAACTTCAAATTCAGTAGTGATTTAGGGTTTAGTGTCTTTTTAATGCACTGTACGACTTTACTCGTTGTTTACCAAGATTGTGTCTGGGTAAGATCAATTGCTTCTTTTCAGTGGTTGGTTCTTTAGTCTTCATAGAAACACTATATTAGTCATTGAAATAACAACGTTTAATACCTCTTTCTGTTGAAAGAGAGATTGCAGGTTGTAATAATGGAAGAAAATAGGTAATTAAGTCTTGTGACTTATATTTTGTTTCTTTTTAGTTGAAGCGTCCTGTTAGTGGTTCTTCTACACTGTGCTTTGTATGAGCACATCTGCTCATGAGGGATCTGGTTGCGCTCCCCAGCCAGCATCTGGCAGGATGTTACAGGGATTTGTTCCCCTCCATCCCACACTCCTTGTCCCTGCAAGGGCTGGGCTGGGGTTACTTATTGGCTTTGAGTCTCTAGAAACATATTCCACACATAGATCTCCATTTTGGTTAAAGTTAGTGTTATTTCCTCTGATTTCCCCAACTCCTGTTGGATCCTTCCTAGAAACCTACTCAAAACTTGAGCTCTTTTTGCTTTGTAATTTACCTTTTCTGATGCGTGGAGCAAGCACAGGCGCAGATAAGCTTTGTCCAGGATCCTTGTTGGCTCTAAGTAGCCTTGCTGTTAGTGGAGAGGGAAAGCAAAAGAATCTACAGACTGAGCTAAGGCAGCAAACTCGCACTCCTTGCCTGCCTCCCAGCACTCTGGGGCACTCTTTAATCTTTCATGGAAAACCTGAAGCCCCCACATCCCTTCTGGAGCTCCTGGATTTTCTCCAGAATCATATGTCTTGTATCTCCTTATAGATGAACATGCTTTAGTTTTTGGATGGCTCAACACAAAATCAACTTCTCCCTGTTGCTAAAATATGTTCTTTTGATAGCATTTTTTTTTCTTGACTCTCTTCATGGTGACCTACTGCTCATATCCTGGTCTTTTCTTATGCCATGGGTAATTTTTTCATTTCTTCGTAGTCATAGTCTTCTTCCCGATCATAGTGATTTCCCAGCCTTGGCACCCACTGTAACATGTCCATGCTTAGTCTCTGAGAGAGCACACCTCACTGTAATGTGCTGAGTACCTGAGAGAAGCTTTGACAGCCTTTTTGTGGGCTCAGCCATTCACAAAGGAACATTGTTTTTTAATTTTCCATCAAGTACAAGATTAACATTGTGTACTACTAACTGGATTTCAAGTTTAAATTCTGAACTGTTGGATAAGGAGACACTGGAAAAAAACCAAATAAATGGCAGATCGTGACACAAAGTTTTGCAGCATAAAACACTGAACTTGGTTTCCAATGCTACAGAAAGAAATGAAGAGGAAATTGGCAAACTACGGAAGCTTAGTAAGCTCTATGAAGTTTAACAAAGAGTTATGGTCTTCATGGGGACTGTTTTTGAGTTATCTTGTAGACTTCCACCCCTGAGTTACAGTTCTCAGAAATGCTATAGGATAATTTATATTCATCCCAAGTGTTGGGTTCATGTGTGATCTCCTGTCAGTTTCAATCATGAAAATCTTGGTTTTCAGTCACTTTCTAGTTATTTTCTCTTTCTTTGGTGTTCAGACAGTGGTCATGCCCTAATTAAAATGTCAGCTTAGAAACTAGTTTAAAGAGACTGCTAATATGAAACACAAGAGTAAAATCTAACCTTCCCAAAGATAATGGAGTTCCTTAGAGTTAGGACTCTACCCCTCTTTGAGCAGTAGTTGTGTACAATAGACCTTAGCAGTCTGCCAGCCTTCTCATTTTTATAGAGAAGATTTGAAAGTATTGTTCATTCAAAGTAAAATAAACAACTGTTTTGTCAGTGCTCTAAGCCACCTGAAAATAGGATTTACAGTTCTATATAATTGCATTTTCTTTGTGTTTGCATAGAAGTCATAGCATAGCTGGAAGATGATGGCAATTATAATTTATTATGCTGTAATTGTTACCTAAATGTTTTTGAATAAGCAAAAATCACATCTGTTTAGGAATAAGTTGCACAGCAAGAGAATTCCCTTTGAAATGAATGCTGTGTTCTCAAATTCTGTAACTGTACACATAAAACAACATATTTATTTCCCCACTGAGTCCATTACATTCCCAAGTCAAACTGCATCCTCTCTTCCCTTCCCATATTAAACCCTTTGATTTAATGGAGGTTTTAACTACTGGTTCTTTAGGGAATTTTCAGTAGGCTTTGCACAGATTAGGTTATTGGAAAGTATAGTTATTTGCTTGTAAAGTGGCAGTTCTGTGTCAAAATTGATTTTCTCTGGTGCTGCAGTAGTAAAACAGATAAGCTTCTGCTTTGCATCCAAAATACACTGATATTCCTGCCATGATGCTTTCCTTCTACTTCCTACCCAAGCTCTGTTGTAGGCTGGCTCTATAAAAGGAGACAATGATACGCTACGCAGAATAGCTTGGATCAATCCTTACAATTCACATGAATCTTCCGTGTATTAATATACATTTACCAGTGACGGCCACTTGTTTAGAGGAAGAAAGTCTGTGCTGGGAGTCGGTGAGCCCTTCAGCTAAGGGGTTGGACACTGTTGGCCTCTTAAATCTGTTGGAGCTGTGGATGTTCAGCATCTGGCAGGAAGTCAGTCCCGTGTGCTGTTTCCCTTACTGATACATGCATAAAGTGGTGTAGAAAGTGTAGACAGACAAAAAAAGTGAATAAATAACAAATACATCTAGTACATCCTGTGTCTGAGTGACATGAAGAGGTTCCTACCAGGGTTCTTGACCAGCTTTCATACCTAGGATGGGTCTCTCTCAGTTTTTCTATCACATGTCCACTCCTTTGCAGGTTGGACTCCTAATATATGGGGAGTGCTTGTAATTTAAACTTGAATAAAACGTGTTAGCACACATCAACTAATTGAGTCTGGTGAAACCTCCGTAGACCTGGTCCAGATTTAGTAGTATTCACTGATCTAGGGATTTCCCTGATTTCTAGAGTTTTTCAAACTTGGTTTTGTGTAAGTTTTCAGTCCAGTTCTTCATTTATTCAGTAATGGTTTGTCCATCTGTATTGCTCATGCTGTTAACGGAATTGTTGTCGCAGGCTCTCGAGAGATTAATGTATTTACTGTCTTCTATGAGACATTGCACCAATCAATGTTAACAGTCTTTGACAGAGACATAAAGGATCTATTAAATTAGATCTGAGTTCCTATTAAATTACTATGCATAAAAAGCCAAACTCACCTTATCTGTAGCAGAAATGACCTAAAAACAGGCATATCTGAATTAAGCTTCAGGACATATTTACCCAGCTCACAAGGGTATTCAGTTCTCTGTTTTACAAATGGGAAAACTGGGGCACTGAGAGGTTAAGTAACTTGCCCAAGGTCATTGAGCTGAATCAATTTCAAAACTCGGATTAGACTGAAATTCACTCTGAGTGTCTGATCACAGAAACACAGACAGCGTTGACTTTTTTTTCCAAAAGAAGCTACTTATGTGCTAAGCTATTTAGGGTTGAAAGGCAGAAGTAAAGAGCTTATTTGGGGAGTGAAGGGATTTGTTTTTAAGGAGTTTAAATTCGAGGAAGAAAGAAACAGGAAGCCACTGTATAGCATCCCCTTCAGAACTGGAGCCTCCTCTTGGGTACCCAGCCAGTTAACCCAGTCCTTAACCCCAAGGGCTGCACAGCCTGTCCACATGCCAAAGTCCAAACCGTGGTGCCCCAAACAGAGTCATTGGGGCAGGGAGGACCAGTTCCACCCCATAGTTCAGCAACCACGCAGTTTTAACCTTAAAAATAAACGAGGAACTGAAACATACTGAAAATTACAGTGATACAGACACTACGTTGGAGCAATGATAATTAATTTATTCAGGCAAGTATCTTTAAAGAGCAATTCTTGAGTATTTTCATGTGAGAAGTTACCTTCATGCCTTCACCTCCATCCAGTCCTGGATAGCCTGGAATACCTGGATGACCCTGCAGAATCACACACAGGAACACAGAGTGTTACACAGTGAGACAGTAAGACAGTGGTGTTATTTGTTAGCTGAGACATCTGCAGTTCCTGGACTTGAATCACAAACCTCATGCATTGTACTACCAAACATTTGCAGAAGAAATAAATAAAGAAAAAACTGATGGCATCAATTTCTCAGCACTCACAAAATGCCACAGGTCCTGTAGACCTCCTTGTGCCGATGGTGAGAACTTGTGAGCAGGCATGAGGGTGTCCAAATCAGGAAGACACTTTGGAGTTCTACACAGAAGTGATCTGCTGTTCTTTGTTGGGTAATGTATTAAACCTGGCCCAGTACAGACTGAAAATCCCACTGCCACTCCAGACAAAATGGGATAGTCCAAGAGCTCTGGAGCAGGTAAGCTTAACTTGAAACCTTACCTGTGATTCTGAAGCCTGGGAGAACTGTAGGCCAAATATAGCCCATCCACAGTATTGTTGAGAAACTTGTCATAAAGGGCTTGGTTTTAATCATATAGTTTTAACACAGGGATACTAATTAGATTATCATAGAGATACCAGCACCTTCAGTCTATCTTGAGAAGGACATACATAAAAGAAAATATGCAAGAAAGTGACTGAATTCCAGGCTGTAAAGTTGCTTTCTTGAACAACTTCCACTGCTGTACCTCCAAGTTTTCAGCCACTCTATCACCTGGCCGTTTCTACCCACAAAAGGGGAAAAGTGGGAGGCCTGATTCTGTCATCTTGATTCAGTGGCTCATTAGGAACATGATTACTGCTCAGACATTCCAACTGTCCTTGCGTTTCCTCCCTT
>JAOXNG010000006.1:1848610-1860517 GCA_028566535.1 Scolopax minor | reverse complement strand
TGGGAGGGGACGCAGCGCTGCCCAGCACCAGCATCTCCCAGCTGGGTCCCACTGGGCAGCTTCTGGAAGGTGGTTTGGGAATTAAAGCCAGTTGGGTCAAAGCTGGACTGTGTTTTTCTTGTCTGGTAACAAACTCTTTGTTGGAAATAATTTAGCTGCCCATATGTCCCACCATCTTTGCAGATGACATGTTAACACATGCCTTCTCTTATTACTTTGTCATTCCCTGTTATTCTGTGAAGGGCTTAGAAGAACATATTTCAGCCTTTGTGTTGTTGACCAACTATTCAGAATATGCATTGTTCCGAGTATTCTTATTCATGACCTGTCACATAATATCTTTTCTAGTATCTAAGCAGATGACTCCTACATACACTTCACAGATGTTGACCACCATCTTGAAAGATATTGCTGAATATATATAAAAGTATGCTTTTCTACAACCACCATGGGAACTTCTTTCTGTTAATATTGCCATGAAAAACTCCTATCAGCTTTTTTGGAACATTGTTGATGCAAAGGTATTTTCAAATCATCAAATGGCCTCATTTGCAGCATTTGGCTGGAACTGAGAGTCAGATGTATCATTCTTTCCCAGTAATAATGTTCAGATGATGGTGATGACTAGATAATGTTTTGTCCAGGGACACAAGATGATTTCTACCTTGCTTGACGAATATGTCATCTTCAGTCATGCTCTAAGTGCAAGCGTGTGATAGTGGCTTTGTTGTAAATGCTTTCCAAGTACTTGCTAATTTTCAAATTAAACTTGTCTAATGGCTGATTAGCAAGTGTTCGAAAATAGCAAGTTCAAAGGTTAGTAAATAGTTTGATGAAAAATGTCTCACTTTCTGTTAGAGAGTGGCTGTTACTCACTTGTTATTGAGTCTACTTACTTTGTGTGCCAGAGGCTGTATAAACTGTTGAAAACGCAAGGATATCTGCCCATTTTTCACTCCTTGGTTTAATGGATTCAGGGGAGAGGCAGGGGGTGTATGTAGTTTCCCAGTTTTGGTCTGAAATTACTGAGTTCGTCATCGATCTTGAACAAGGAAACTGCCAAGGATTTATCAGTTCTGCCTGTCCCTATTTCAGGCCATAAATGCCAAGCTTATACACTAAATACTTGAGATATTTTCCTAATTCACAGACTCTGTGAATACTTCAAACTTCTAATATGATAGAAATGGACTGGACAAAAATAAGCATAGTTACTGTGTGTCCGCTCTTGATGAAGTATTACAACCCTCGTGGAAAAATTGCTTACTCTGTGTTACTTAAAACTATTTTGCAAAAGTGTATTCGGTCAGGTGTTGTGTATTTTAATTGTAGTGACAAGTATCTTTCTCTCCTTTCCCAGCTGCTTCTTACCCTTCTGTGCTTCCCCCAAAATATTAGTCTTTGACTTCTGAGCTTCCTTCTAGAACTGTCAGGCCGAAGGACATGTTGTAACACCGGTCGTTTGTGCTGTATAATGATGTGTGGTAAGAGCTGTGTGATACTGGGGATGCAACTGGGTTTTTTCTGTTTGACATTGCAAACACCCCATCTCAGTCTCACACCGTGAATTGCTCGGGAGCCAAATGGTCAGTGCAATGAAGATGGTTCTCCCTCAAGTCTGCAAAGCACCTTGGGCAGCTATTGATTCCTTCCAGTAAATCCCAGCTCTCCTCATCTCCTCCGCTGGGAAGGGCTCACTGGAAGGCTCCGGCTTGAGTTGCATTTTAATAGCAGATGGTTACCCAATTACCATTCTGTTTGTATCCTTTTTCTGCTCCACTTTGTGACGTTGCCCTTTTGTGGACAATGGGGTCACGGCTTGTCAGAGCACTTGGGTTTCAGGATTGCTGTTGGTTTGGGAGGGTTTGTTTTGTTTTGTTTTGTTTTCCTTATCGTGCAAGAAGGCCATGATATTTCTCTATCTGGCAGCACGTCTGCATGAGACAAGGCTTGATGTGTGAGTGACAGATCCCTGGGTGACGCCGCTGGGAAGCTCTTGATCTGACTGGTTTGAAGTTGAAAGCTCACTAGGTCACACTGAAAATGGTTGCCACTGGGCATTTCTTTCATCCTTGTTTATTTATTTTTTCTTTGCCTTTCCTGAAGTTTTTTACACTCAGAAAGGGGTTTTGTTGTTGTTCCTCATGTTCCTTGTTGCTGGTAGGCTGGATTATAACCTTTAACTACACCTAATTAATTGCCATTGTTGTCTTCTCATGCTTTTGTTTCTGTTCCTTGGTGAGCAGAGGAAAGAAGGGGGAACCTCATGCCTTTGAGCTTGGCACCTGTGTCAGAGACTAACCAGGTACAGAATGACCATTTTAAATAAGCTCCAGGTATTTTTAAAGACACGGTCTGTTTATTATTTAGCAACCTGTTGTTGGAAGGTTCTGGCATTTGCCAGCCAGATCAAAACAGAGGAGCCAGGTGGGGACTCCGTGACATTTTTCTCTCCTTACCTGCAGCATGTCCTTAACCAAACAGGCATAAAGAGCAAGGCATAAATTAACCTGAAAAGACAAGGTGGTGTTAGAAGAGCCTCCGATCCTCTTGTAAATGCCCTATTGGCAAAGCTGAAATAGCCACTCTGACGTGAGCCAGGAGAGGATTTCCTCCCCTGTGACCGTTGCCAACACTTTGTCACCTAGCATGGAGGTTGTCATTGTGGTGGTACACAGAGGGTCAAACGCCAAAGCCTCACGTTGTGCACCCTGCGAAAGGATCAGAAATTCATCTGGCACAGAAGGGGAGGTCAGGGAGCCAAAAGCAGTGCAGCGACTCTCAAGTAGGGTAATAAAAATCCAGGCACAGGCAGTATATTCAGGGGCTTGCAGCAATTCAGGAAGGTTATTAATGATGTATTGCAGGTAGACGTATTGCATGGTCCATCTGCCTCCATATGGCCCTGAGTACCCAGTGCACTTGTAGCTACCCATTAATTAGCACTGCCATAATACCACTTCAGTTTTGCTGAAGTTCCTAAGCTTCGTCTGACAGCTTCTCTCCAGGGATTAAAAGGGCCCAAATTCATCTTCAAGTCACCTGACCTAATGAGTCACTAACTACAGCGAATTTCTCATTTTTACAGTGGAGTACTTGAGAGCTGAATATGAACAAATAACCTCCAACTAGTACAAGTGGGCCTCTGGCATTTAGAAAGAAAAGCTCTACAGTGGACTTTATTAAATCCCTGATCTATCGGGTTACTCAAAGCAGAAAAAGTAGGTCTCACTTTAAACTCCTATATTGTACCTTGCAATAATTGGTGCTACACGTGACTGAAGTGAAGTACGGATGGAAGAATTTTCTCCTCACTCAAGGAGAAAACGTTGACCCTTGTGGGTTTGTGCTCTGCATTTTACATTGAAATGAGGAGTCATGACATCTGATGTATTTCCTGCTCACTGCATGTCATCATTGTCCAGGTTTGGGTTCTAATAGTGGCGTGCTGCAGTAATTCCACTTCTCAAAATAACCTTGAAAAAACAAGATTTTGGAAACAATGTCTGATATGCCATAGCAGCTGAAGGTAGAATAGTGTCCACCATATATGTGGGAAGCAGAACTTGGAGAGGAGACACCTGAAAATGCAGAAGCAGGGTAAGACTGCTGTTGCCTGTCTTTTTTGAAATTTATCACCAAAATTCCTTGCATACTTGTGCAGGCTGAACAGCAGTAAACCAAAAAAAAAAAAAAAAAAAAGCTAATCATCACCATTTAGCCCTTCTCAAAAGCTCATGTTCAGCTAAGAAGTTACTTAACATGTCTTTCTGAACTGAAAGGAATTGGAGTTCGTTCTTGGAGCAGATAAATCTGTGATATAATTCAGGGTCATTTCCTGAAGGTGAAGCCTTGGCACACTGAACTTGGGCAGGAGTGGCTTATTTAACTCTAGGGTCACTTTCAACATTTCTGGAGTAAATCCCTTCCTGAGCTGACCATGACATGCTGATGAGAGGGGAAGAGGAAAGAGTTGTAAGGAAGATCACAAATTTATGCTTCCCAGAAGGAGGCACAATGCTGATTTACTGGCGTTAATGAAAAAACCAAACCTGTTTACTTTTCTGCTCAGTATATCCACCTGTCTCCCATTGTTAAAAAAATCAAGAGCCAATCCAGAATGGGATCATTATCTTTAGTGGATGCACTTCACATCACTGAAAACAATTTCAGCTTAGTTAAATAACATGCAGCCTCAAGATTAAAGCTGTTCCTTTTCAGCTGGGTAGACAAACATAGCCCTTGGTACAGAGATCACTTAGAGCTCAATATTCCTTTCAGTAGTAACTTGATGTATTTTTTTTTCCCCTGCCTGTTTTTACATTCTACTTGGTTTTATTTATTTAAATCTCAGCCTCCTTTTGCTGACATGGCAAGGCATAACCAGAGATGTTTAGTAAAACTTAGATGAGCCCCTAAGTGGGCCACTTGTTCTAGAAATCTTTAAATATTTTATGTTGGTCCTTTAGAAATTGCTTTTGCCAGACTAACCCAATCTGCTTTGAAATGACTAGGGCATAAAATAACAACTCTCTTAAAATTCTCCAGTGATACAGTTTTTGGTATATTTTTAGAGGAGACCAGACCTTGAGGCCTCCAATGAAAGATTGGCTTTAAACTATGAGAAGTTCTGCTCCAAAAGGAGCCGTTCTTTCCAGCCCCCTGCACACCCCTGAGGTCGTGGTGTTCTCCCAGGACACAGCCGGGGTGGCCTCCTGCCCCTTTGAAGTCAATGGCAAAACTCCCATTGAATTATAATGGAACTGGGATTTAACCTGAAGAAACAGAGTCTTTGTTGTCTTTTATCACCAAATACAGATAATTCTCCCTGAACTATGGCTGTGATTGGCCAGTTCTGGAAGAGAATGATGACTGTGCCAAGCGGCATGAGCCCTGGAAGTAGAGAAAGGAGGTTATATCTTAGAGAGCCTAGAATCTTAGGAAGACAAATTGGATTAGACTATGGATTGGCCTGTTAATGGAAACACTGCCTGCCTGTACACATCTTTGAGTAATGATAAACGTGACACAGCCTTTTTGCAAATACAAGAGTCGTTACATGAATAGGAACTGTCCCGCCACAGCTAAAGCCATGTTCATCAAGGAAACCAAGCAAGAGTGGTGCTGGCTGAGCACAGAATTTCGGGGGAGATGGAGGATGCTTAGCTCCTCTTCCCTTCACCATTAGCAGTCCTGCAGCCACGGAGGGACTTGTGGCTATGGGGCTACTCACCCACCTCATTTTTAGATGTAAACACCAGTGACATGAGACTGAATCTGAAGTCTGAAGACAAGAAGGTAATATTTGGTAATCCTATGGGAGCAAAGCCAAAACGCTCATGCTCCCTGACTGTCTTCTAGTTTCCTCAGTAGCTTTGAAGAGTATTGACATACTTCAGACACATTTGATGGAAAATAAGGTCTCATTGAATAGTACAACTGTCATGAAAACAAGCTTCCATGTAAAGGATCTCACTGGTGCCATAACTTAGGGAAAAACTGATCGTAGGCACCTTTTTAGACATGACAAGCTCTAGGGCCATAGTGAGAGAGAGGGTCTGCACCCTGATAACTTATTTGAGCTTCGTTTGTATCTCACAACTCCAACTTCTGCTCAAAAATCCATAACAGCAAGTTTTCACTAATTCCAGTGCTCAGAGAATGACTTTTGACAAATGCCTCTGAATAAGACTGTGAATAACACTGAACATAGGCAGAGCCAACCGGGCCATTTCCACAGGGAGAATGAGCAGAGAATAGAGCTGAAGAAATGACCCCCCAGATTAAAATGTCTTTTGATATCACAAGGTGTTTGGTACCAGTTGGATTTGAAGCTATTCATGTCCCTGCCCTTCCCAACCCAGTTGCTTCTGCTTTTCAATAACTACAGTTTGATTAGCTTTTCTTCTTGTGGCTTGGTATTTTTTTTCGTTAGGTTTGTTGACTGCCACCAGTCTTGGTGGTGCAATGACTGAGTGGCAAATTCGTGGTACGGTGACCGAGTGGCACACTTGTGCCGTGACGTGGGCCTGGCACCGTGCCACACAAGGCAGTACTTCAATAAGCTTGCGGCCAAAACCGTCTTGTCGAGCAACAGCCCTAAGGAGGTTGGAAGCACCAGGAAAACAAAGGAAGAACACTAAAGCAGTTGTCATCAGTTTACTAGAAATTTGTTTGTGTTGATTTTTACAGGTGAGTGTGGGTGAATACAAAGAGCCCAAAACTTCAGAAAGAGAAGGACCCAGCAGCAACGTGCTCATGGGCACCCAAGGACCACGTGCTGAGTCCTCTCAGTTATGCCCCAGAAAAGCCCTATAATCTTTTCATCTTTATTCCCCTACTCCGAAAGCCAAAACTACTGCTATTCATCTACTGCTCTCTGTTACTCACAAATCTTGTTTTCAGTCTAGAAAATACTTAAAATACTTGTGCCACATGTAATTCCACTAGCTATTACATCAGGAAGCTGTGGTTACTGCTCGGGTAGAACAGTAATGCCTTTGAAGAAAAATAGTTCCTTGGTGTAATTGAACATGTCCTGTTTACAGAGTTGCAACAGTACATTTTTGTTATTAAATCTAGGCAATTTGATAAATTACATTGTGTTATGCTGGTACCGATGACAAGTTTAAAAGGGGGTGGTGAGGACTGGTTTTAAATTAGGGGAATGGTGTTTGCTGCTCTGTAAAGGCAGAGTTCAGTCAGCTTGTGCTCTGCAACCAGTTCATTCTCTGGACCATATTCACCTGCTTCTCAGGACAGAGGTCTGTGATTTGGGCAGCAGGCAGTTATCGTCTGTGTGTGTAACCATGGGATGAATCGACGACACAAAATGGTAAGAATAGAATGAGAAATCTATTTTCAGTTTCAGTAAGAAAATTGTGAAGGACAGCTGTGTCTGCTCCTTCAGCGTTTATCCGGCTTTTACCTCTGAAATTGCCTTGAAAACAGAAAGAAATGCACCGTGGGTCTCAGTAAAAGTGTGTATTTGCAAGTGTGGAACTGGAGAGTGACTGGGCTTACTGGGTACTGACAGCTACAGCTGTATGCTTAACTGGGCACGTGTAAGAAACAGGAGGCGAGAAACGATGCGAGGAGTTATGGACTGCCCTTGGGTTGCTCCTGCTGTGTGCACCCCTGTGCTGCTTTGAGCTGGAGGCTGAGATCAGCAGAGCCTCTCTGCAGAAAGCACAAAAGTCCTCGTCCCTCTTCAGTTGTGCATCAGCACCGCAGTTCTCGTTTGCTCTGTGCACTCCAATCCCCTTTAGTGCTCCCTTGGTATCGCTTCATATTGTACTGAGTGGTACAATGTGATCCATTCGGGAAGCACTTCTTGCAAACAGTAAAATACATTTTCCCTGAAGCCAACATCTTGCTTCACATTTGCACTGTAAAACACTGAGCAGAGCAAAGGAAAATTCCGTGCAAACCAGTTGGCTGGAGCCGCTCTTTGCTGCTTCCTTTGTTTTTCTTTGGCTGTTTCTGTTAAAAATGTAAAAGTGCTACACAAGAGTCCAAAGCTCAAATGACTGTTAGCTTTGTTTGATCATATATCTAATTTACTTTAACATGGGGTCCCGGCATGCGTTTCTTTAAGAGACTGAATCAATTTTATGCTAAGTGATTTCTTTGAGCAGATTTTTTTTTTTTATTGTCCCCTTTGCCTAAAGTAAATTAGTGTGATAGCTGGAGCAACCAGGGAAAAAAAAGGAGTCAAGTCCTCAAGTCACATTAGCACGCTTGTTGAGGCCTTTAAACAATCATCGCCATCAAAGTACTCCATAATAACTGTAAAAAAGCTAATCACAGGTGGCAGTGGGCGTGAAATGCGTGGCTCTGTGCTCAATCCCTAGGATAATGGGGGTATTCATGGGATTTCTAGAAGGACTCCTTTGTGCAGGGAGTCATGTGCCTGCTGAGCTGAAAGGACTATTTTGCTCAATTTGTCTAAAAGCGGCTGGGTATGTGATAGCTGCAGGGGTTCAGCTCCTCAGGTTGGTTTAACCCTTCCCACGCACACAGCTTTTGGTCCAATTCCAGGGCCTTGCCTATCCTGGGAAATGTCTCCGGTTTAAGGGAGTGGAGCACGTTTCCAGGTGAGAATCAGGAGTGAGTAGAGACCACCGGCCTTGCTGGAAAGGGCCAGTGTCTCTTTATGGATGCTCAGCTTGAGGGACTTGCTCTTCCCGACTTGGCAGCAAGGGGAAATCACAACTTTGGGAAGCACCTCGGGCACTAACGCTCGCAACCCCTCATGAGATGGAATTCTGGAAGCTAAAGGCCTTTGGTTTGGGGCAGAGTCCCAAGTTATACCAGGCTTTTCTTACACTCCCTTTCATTGCAAAAAAAAAAATAAAAAAAAAAATTAATTGGTGATTTCTACAGAACCATCCCAAAACAATGTCAATCCTGCACATTCTAGAAATGTTTTCCTTTCCTGCTAGAAGTAGTTAAAAGAATGCCAAAAAAAAACCCCAACTGTTACCTACGAGACTCTGAAAAGAGGAAAATGTATTTTGACATTAGAAATCCTTTACTTTGAAATGGAAATAAATATTAATTATGTAAATGCAGGAAAAAACTTAACTACCATAATACATTTATTTAAATTTCTATCAGTATCTAGAGGTGAAGCTGAGAGCAACACTGTGTTCTACCAAGAAGCATAATTCTAATGGTTGGGTATTAATTCATATTGCTATTAAGATACAGTGTAAAGGTTTTAAGCTGATGGTCCGTGTCCTTGTAGTCTCAGAATTCACAACGCAAAGATAAATTGGAAGTTTTATCCTGCACGTTGTATTCTTATATGTGGCACTTTTAAACAGTTACAAATGGTCAGTCTCCATGATGTTAAAGCGGGCTCTAGTCAAGAGCTTTCCAGGTTCCAGGTAAGGCTAAACCAAGCCAAAACCTGTAAAGAAACTTCACCGAAGATGTTGTACCTTATTGATCCGAGTGGCAAAAAAGCTTGTCATCATGTTGCTGTCATGTTTGGAATGACAATGTATTGCATCAGCAGGTGAAGAAGCTGCTGTTTCAAGTGGGAGTGACGATAGTGCCTCAGCCAGTGGAAGTGTCACGGGGGCTGATGTTCTCATCTGATGCAAGAAATACTTTTTGAGATTATATATCAGGACTTACATGCAGGAGTTCTTGTTTCCTCTCCTTACCTGGCCACTGCTTTGCTATTGACAGTCTCCTGTTGGGAAGACCTTTTCTTTCCTTTTCCCTTTTCCCTTTCCTTTTGCCCGTCTGCCCTGTGTTGTTAACAGCAGGGAATGGCTCTGGCTCTGGGAATGAGGCTCAATCACTGTCTGCAAAGATACATTAAAAGCAAGCTCTGCTAAGGAATGAAATCCCTGACATTGGCATGTTGCAGCCGTGTCATCCTCAGGAGATAAATATATAAATATATATATATATATAAATATATATAAATATCCCCACAACTTTCTTGATTCCATTGCCTTCTAATTCTTAAGGCCAGAGTCAAAGCTACTAAAAGTTGTCACAAAGAAGTTCATGATGTTGATACCAAGTTGTAAAAAGCTCATAAGAGAATGGAATGAGCTATTTCTGTCTGTCTGTCTGTCTGTCTCACACACACAAATCGTTTCAGTGTGTTTACTGACACCCTGAGCCAGCTGTAGCCGTGGGGGGTTCTTTTGCTCTCGTTATTTTTTTTTCTCTCTCTTTCTCCTTCTGCCTCTCTGACCATTGGTGAAACAGACCATCATTGAAATAGAGATCCAAGTCCTTAATTTCTGGTTTAGGTAACAGGAGAATTTTCTGCCCACCCTATATCACACCACCCCAAATAATCACAGTGTCTGGAATGGAAAAATCCCAACTGCAATCTTGAACCTCTGTCACCTGCAGAGCACCACAGTCGTTCTACTGTACTTGCATCACAAGGAGTGAGCTGTGGAATGTTTTAGTGTGTATAACCAAAGATTTTTCAAAATTGCCTCGTGAAGTGCCTGCTTCTTGCTAATGTTTAGTTGAGCCATTCACTGGCAGTGCTCCATTGATCACTTTTAGGAATTTACTCCTCCCTGTGCTGATTTGGAATGGAAACACCAGTTCAGAACACTTGGCCTTGCTGCAGACTGTTTATGTGGTGTTGGAGGCAAAGGCCACAGGTTAAATCCTCCTTTTGTTGATAACATGGCAAATCTTACATTGATTTCTGCAAAGCCAAGGCTTCCCCACTGGTGAACCTGCTGGCAGTAAAGTTATCGTGTAATGTTTCAAGTCCGAAACATTTCAAAACAAATTCTCACCACATTTCCTTCCCAAGAGGATGGTATCAATGTCCATCTATTTTGGACACCCATAAAGTGACTTTGTAGGTAAAATCCTTTTTCCTTCTTCTGATGGTTGTGCAATTTGATCTTGCACCTTGCAGACATCACCTATTTGAAAGTAGCACACGTTGCCTCATTCACTGACGCCGCCTTTGAAGAGTTAAGCTCTGCAGTCACTCAGAAGGTGGACTTCTGCTTTTCCTCAAGTCTCTATTCATCTCCAGGAACTGAATTTTTCATGCAGTAATTAAAATTTGTAGGTCAAACCTCCCATGGCACCGTTTTCTGCTAATATGGGAGAGCAACGGTCGGATTCGCTTACGCTGCTCTTCGCCGCACTGAGATTTAAAGGATGAAGGGTGACATTTTCCCCCATTTTGTAAATTAATGCCATTGATCTGCCTAACAAGAACAAAGTTAGGCTTCAAAATACCAAATGATAAAGAGATTAAGACTTTAAATGGCTTTCCAAAGGCAACCTCTATTGTAAGATTCCAAGCAGAGTATTGAACTTTCAATTAGAATTTCTAATGGGCTATTGACTTAAATGGATAAAATGTTGCAAGTGATAGCTTTCAAGATGACAAAAATTGCTTAGTACATTCTGGAATATTACTTTATGAAACAAATACTGTTCTGGAGGCTGAGTAGTAATAACCCAGGCCCCGGGCAATATTGTTCTGTGTCTCTGTGCAGCAGTTTTTCAAAATTGAACTAATGCATTTTGAAACATTTTCTCTTTTCATGTTTTGTAAATCTTTGGGAGCGAGGTACTTTAACTTTCATGAAAGAATCTTAAATCTCTAGTGATGTAGCTGTGATTGCAGTCTTTATGAAATACAATCCATCTACTCAAACGCTGTATTTTCAGGCGTTCTTTCATCTAGGGCACAAACACTGTGCCCACCTCGCCTGGATTTTCCTGCCTGCGCTCCAGGATGTAGCTGTTGTGCAGTGCCTGTACTACAAATAACATCTGAAACTCTCCCAAATCATCCTGCCGCTTTGCAGGGAATTGAGTTGAAGCCTTGTTATGAAACACCAGCTCTAGTACATTTTTCAAAGACTATTTTTTCAGAGACTAGCCAGCCCTTTCCAGGATAAAGGGTTAATATTATGCTTATGTTACAGTGCATTAAAAACTCTAATTAAAACAGCATTACATTCCCATCTGCCAATCTCCAGTAATCTTCTTTAATTGCAGTAATTAAACTATATTTACATGTTCAGAATACTTGTAATTTAGCAAATTGCACTCTCTGCTCTACATTTAATCAAACAACCAGTTCCAGTATATTTAGTGTGGAAAGAAGTAATTTCAATGTTTTGATTACTATAGCAGATTTGACAGAGTAAGTGCCCCTCTAGTAGAGGCTTTGAAAGGGAAGGCAAACATGAAATATAGTCCTGTTCTGATTGTCATGTGAATGCCTAATTACATGTTAGAGGATTAACTATTAAAGGGTACACACTGTTTCCCTTGATTTTTTTTTAGGCACAGCTGACATAACAGATAATAAAGGTTGCCTGTTTGGGGCTGTTTGGTGGAATATGTAAGCTTTTTGTTATTACTAGTCTTAAAAACAAGTATTAAATC
>JAOXNG010000006.1:1754294-1766374 GCA_028566535.1 Scolopax minor | reverse complement strand
CGCTTCCTACGTGGCACAGAAGCAGCACAAAAAGTCAGACCAGACGACTACAGTGATTTTGTTATCTGCTTCCATTCCCTCCTCACAGTTTGTTAATTGGTTCTTTCACCTGACAGTAGTTTGTGTCAATTAACTTGATACTCGGTGAAAGTGAAATTAATCCACCTGGGTCAAAAGCAGCTATTAATTTTTAATCAAAACAAAATGCTCACTCGACAGATTTGTAGCTCCACTTAGAATAAACAAGATACGCATGAGGTGGGATGTGCCACCAGGCTCCGCTCCACAGAGATGCTCCTGGGGATCGTTTCTTTCTCTCCCGCAAAGGGCAGAGGTGAGGTGAGGCAGCTGCTAATGACACCCTTCTTCCAAAGAGGCTGTTTCCCCCGTGTATGTCTACCCTCCCTGTGTATGTCACCCCTGGAAATCAAAACCTTTCCCCCAGCTGATTTGGGTGCCCTCGGTGCAGCAGAGCTGTCACAGCAGCACCTGAGGAGGGGCTTGGATAGAACTGTGTCCTCTGACTGTACCCTGTGATACACCCATCACAGTCCTGTCCCCCCCTTTGTCCCCAGCACACTCTGGTACACCACACTAACCCCCCTAGTGCATCCCCAGAGAGCCCCTGCTCAGTGGCCTCTGGCAGGGAGAAGACTCTTTCATTAGTAGATGATGAGCTTCTTTCTGCAGCTTCCACGAAAGGGGACAGGGAGCAGAGGGCTGTTCAGGATTTCTTCTGTCCTTTGCACTAAAGCAATGAGGGCCAAAAGCTCATAGAAATTCTTTCTTTTTCCAAAAAACCATCATGTGCCAGGTGGCTGGTTAGCTGTCATATGCAGTTAGATTAATCTAAAAAGCAGTCAGAAGCAAAGGGTTTGGATTTAAGCTTGCTTTTGTGTATGAGATGCGTTGGGATTAGGCACTTTTAATAATGAACCCTATCAAACCTAGCACTTAAAGTTCTTTTGTGCTGATGAGCTGAAGGAAGTCTAGGTGAAATAAGACTTAGGTATGTACAGAAAAGCCTACTTCAGAGTCATTGAAGGGGGTTTAAAATTTCATTTTACTCTCCTCCTTTCTGTCTTTCTTTTTCAGTCTCTCCCTCTTGAAAGCTTAGGAGAACCCCCACTTAGCTCCGTACTGAGCATGTCACTGTGGCCCCCGGAGCTCTCGTAGTGCTCTGAGGAGCAGATTATTTGAGTCGGATGGAGGGCAATGGGGTGAGCACAACCTAGGGGCCAGAGGTCCAAGGGAGGCCACAGAGTGAAATAGCTGGAGTCCTCCTGACACTCCTGTTTCATGGGTGTCACAGGCGCCAGCAGAGAGGAGGGTCTGTTTGTACAGGAGGTGCTGAGATACAGGGGCTAAGGCCAAAGGTGGGTTTTTTAAAAAAAAATCTCTTGACATGTGATTTTGTGGCAGGACTACTCTGTGATGAGCTCCATTGGGCCTCTTACCAGTGCTAGAGATGTCCACGTCCACCAAATCATGCAGGTGCCAGGTGAATTAAACTGGGACATAGTGGGACAGCTAATTCACCTGCCAGTTGCATTTGGAGAAGCTGATTATCATTCTTTAGCAAGCACTGTGCACCCCATCTCTTCTGGAGACAACGGATGGAAAGTTAATAATAGACTGGGAACAAACTGTTCCTCAGAGGGTCCGGGAGGAAATTCCCATCAGAATTCTGCAGCTGGTCCACCATGGTAGGAGTTGCGCGTGTGATTTTTCTTTCTAAAGCAGTGGATTTCAGCACCGTGGTCCTGGTGGAACCAGCTCAAGGTGCTGCAATTAGCAACAGGATCTTAAACGAGGAGCAACGTCTTACTCCCGTGCAAGGCGGCTCTCTGAGACACCCACTCACAGCTCAGCTCTCTTTCTCATTACTTTGTAGACAATAAAAGCAAAATATAACCTGTTGGTTGTCAAGGTATCAAGCCTTAGAGGGGATTTTTCCCCTCTTATTTTTTTTTTTCCCCAAGTAGTGTCACGTCTTGGGATTTTTAGACACTAATTGGATTTTTTTTTTTTTTTTTTACTATCATGGATATTATTTTATGAGGTGACTGTGTCTGCATACAGGAGTGCTGTGGGCAATTTCCACCTGCACATCTTATTACCTGCTCTTGCTGTGAGTTGGCCAAATGGATCAGAACAGTGCATCTATCTGAAGCAGTGCATTAATCAATGGTATACAGCACTTCTTGGTGCAGTGATCTAATATGTGACACTGCTCCTTCATGTGTTTCTCTTTCCCATACTGTAATTAAAGTAAATCACAACCTGTGCACTGGAGTTAATAGATATTTTTATTACACATGCTCAAAGACATAAAATGGTTGCTGGTTCTTCCTTCTCCTCCAGCTATGTCTGGTCCACTTAGCTGCCAGGACTGCTAGAGAATGAATAACCTGGATTATTGTTAGGATTTTACCAGGAAAGAATATATTCTTCAGCAACAGTGAGTGAAAAAGGAGTGACAGATTCCTCCAACAGGCAATGTCTCGTATGCAGAGGATATTAATAGGCAACGGCGAGACAAGGATGTAGTTCAGGGCATGGGGGAGCTGTGTCTGTTATACATTAGAAGTAATAATAGTAGAACTGCTAATAATAACAACTTTATACAGGCAGACCAATTAACTGGAACTTTCCACGGCCTTGATGTTCTTGTGGAAAGTGCCACGATACCTGTAGTATAACAGCATAAACAGCCTGGCCCGAATTAACTCCAAATAGAGCACAGGAACCGTAAGGCTCAAGCTGGGATATCCCACGTGTGCTTCATCCAAAAGGAAACCACCGAGTGCTCGTTATCGGCACCACTTCCTGGAGCATCCCTGGATCCACTGCCCTTTCGTTCGCTTTCCAGGCTGGTTCTGCCTCACCCGTGTCATGAGAGAACAGTCCCAGCTGGTGTGTTTGTGTGGCACAAAAGGTAGCAAACCTCAGAGGGTGCTATGCACCTTTCTCTAGGTTACTGGACTTCAGCCTTTCCTTGTTCTTATCTCTTTTGTCTTTTTCTGTTTCTTTTTTTTTATTTTTAATCATTTCTGGAGCAAAGTATGAGGTTGGTGAACAGTGTGATACTCTGACAAGTGGAAGCTTACATTGCTGATGGTTTATCTGCATATCTTGTAAATAGGTAATCTTTCTTTCCCTTTCAAGGTGATGTGATTTAGTTGCAGAGAGATTAGGGAGTTTATCTCAACTCAGGAAGTTTGGTGTTCTGAGGCTTAAACCTTCCTAAGCAGAAATGTTACTTCCTCCTATCTCTCCCTCAGCTTATAAGCAATAGCAAAGCCTTGCAACAGCAAGCACTCAAACCAATAATAACTATCCACACAAGAAGTCCATGCCCCAATCTAGTGATATCTGTAATGACTTAGATACAGGGTATAGCTGGGGATTAATGACTAACTGGCATTAATGGGCCTCAGATCATCAACCACTTCTCTGTTGGTCATTAATCCCCAGGAAATAGTCTCTGCTGAAAATACTATTGCTTAATTAGAACATGGTTGGCCAGTTACAGCACAGCACCGTCTGTGGCTTTTGGGGAAATAAAAGGAATAAAACTTCCATATGAACCTGTTGAGTCTCCACATGACAGGATGGGTCCAGAGACCAGCTGTGTCCTCAGGGCAAGATGTGATGGTGGGTTAGTGGGACTCTGGCTCTTTATCCTACGTCTTGGTCTTTTTTTTCTTTGGCTCAGAACAGCCTTTATTTCATTTGAAGTCAAACAATCCCACAATCCCCTGCAGCTGCTGGTAAGGTTTAAATGACAGTGAAGCGTATTTTGTCAGAGATAGTAGAAGTGTATTTTTTTAATGGAAAGTATCAGTTTTAAGTGTGTCTTCACCACCTCATTTACAGTGATGCAATAGCGTGGACTCTCCCCTTTTTCCACATTTCATGTTTATTCATTCCATTTTTCTTGCTAGTCTAGAGCCATAAAGGAAATACATTTCACCATAGTTTTCTGAAAAGAGTAAAGGGGATGCAGTCCTTTCCTAGCTTGGATAAAGAGTGCGTCCATGTGATCCTCCCTTACTCTTAAGAAATGGAAAAGAGAATTCCTCCTTTACATTCCAGAACTCTTTAACCACTGTTCAAGCCGCAGTTTCAAGGAGATACTGAGTTGTTCCACCTCGGCCAGGTCAGTAGCAATATTAATCATTCCTCATGTCCCCAAACAGCACAAGCACAGTTGTACATGTGAGAAACCTGACCCTGGTGACATCTTTCTGAGATTTGCAGTGGCTTTGGATCAGGACTTAGAAGCACCTGGATACCATGAATAAAGCTCCATAGTTTCTCCCACTCTGCTGGGTATGAGATTTGTGCTGTCTATGGGATCTGTTGTAATTAAGATCACTCTTCCCAACCTCGGGCTGATCTTTTGGTTTAATGTAGTTTGACGGCCTAGGTATGTACTTCTCTGCTTTTCATTAGCCATGAATAGCATTTAATGCCAAAACAGAGGGGGGAAGACAAGCTTTTTCCACAGCCTGATGTGAAATGCCTAACATTTAGACGTCTTTAGAATATACTACACACACATTCCACTTTTATAAAACCAATATAACACTTTCAAAAGTTTTATGAATTCCAGGATGTAACCAGAGTACTTGTTAGCCTGTTTTGAATAAGCCATAATGGCCTGGCCCCAAAGCTGCATAGTTAGCAAATCCCTGCTCTGTTTATGAGCAGTAGTTTTGACCAGGTCATTGCGGATGGAGCATGATCAATCTCCACAGTCTCTGCAACGGTACGTCTGCCCAGTTCAACCTAGTTAAAATTTTAGGAGCAGTAAATGGGGAGATCATGAATATGAGGTGATATTTTAATCTGTATTTCCAGGCTCCTTGAATCCTGCATCGCCAGTTATTCTCTAAATGCTTTCCATAAGAGTACAGTCAGGCAGCTGCCAGGACAGCAACAAGTTGGAACCTGCATCGCATATCTATGGCTGGAGGTCATGGAAAGGGATCGCAGGACAGGCTAATGCTGCCATCCACGCTGGTGTCCACAAATACTGGGACACTGCTAGAAATTATAATGCCATTTGAGAGCTGCACATATGATGGTAACATCTCTCGTGAGGCACACAAATACACTGGAGTTTTATTTAAATATTTGTAAGCACCAAGGAAAAAGAAATGTGTGTAGGATGAGTGAAAGGTTGACAATCACTGTGTAAAAGACGAGTCAGGACAAGGTAACCAGAGCTCATTTGCTTTATTTCATGCATCCCATACTGTTGTTGGAGGAACCACACAAGCTTCATACAGATTTCATTTGTAAGTTTGTTTGGGGCGATGGTACGCAATACCCTGTTGCAGTAGAATGAGGAGGTATATTTATAAATCCTAGTTACTTTTCAGGAAATATTTAGCATTTTATCAAAATCCTTAAAACTAAACTTCTTCTGTTAAAAATTGCCTAAAATTTCCTAAAAATGCTGTAACTTTTTCACTGGGAATTTGAGTCCATTATTGAATCAGAATATTAAGCAGTTATTAGATAGGACTATAATGACTGTAATATTACTTTCATTTTCTAATGGAAAGGTCCAGTAGCAGATGCTGCAGTGCAGGATTTCACAAGATTTTCACTACTTTTCTGTACTTTTAGTGTAGTCTTGTAAGGGCAGGTGTGTAGGATGACTGAAGCTCTTTCAAGCACAAAGGGCCGGCAAAGAGTCTAAGCAGCACTTAAATGTTCTTTCCACCAAAGTTCAGAGATTGAATTTGTATTGAAATAATGTGCAGGCTGTAGCTGCTGCTGTGGCATTGAGGAGAAAACCATCCAAACAGAAATAGTCCATAAAGGGCTCTTAACAACTTTATTCCCTTCTGCCTCCTGGCCTGTGGAACGGTCTTTATTTCATTCAGCTTCTTTCTTTCATGTCTCATCATCCATGTCTTCATTAAAGTTAAGAGGAAGAAATTTAATGATATTTTGCTTTGAGATAATCAGGTCTTTGGACATTTTTGTCTTCTCACTTGTGAAGTGTGGCATTAAGGGTGTAGATGTGGAATCTCCCAGCCTTTCTTACTTAATACTAATACTGCTGGAGACTCTGCTTGGCAGTGCTTTCCTCCAGCTGAGAGAGGTCTGTCCTGTAGCAATTTGATCATTTCTGTAGAACAATTTGAGACTCGCAGTCTGAGACTCGGATTGATTCCTGGTACCTGAGGTGGGCTGCAATTATGGGACAAGAACCAGCCTGAGAAATGGTCGATCTGGTTATCGTTGCATTGGCCGCTCTCTGTAGCTCGTGTTTAGGAGCAGTGAACTGTAATAATGTCACCTGCAGATCACAAGGCCTCCGGATCGTTACACTCAGATCTATATTTGACCAGCTAGAGCACGGTATCCCAGCTAGCAATAGAAAGCATTTTGTTTAATCCATTTATATTGATGTAGCTAGAAGAATAAAGCATCTACAAGTATCCTGAGATTGGCTGATATTCTAGGAGCAGCCTCTTTCACAAATTTATTTATGTTTCAGTCACACAAAAATGGATCCTATCTGGCAGACAGAATTCTGTTACCCAGAATAATATCTGAATTCCTAGTGAAGGAGATTCTGGTTTTTGCAAGCTCTTTGGGATGATTTCTGTAATAACTTTAGATTGGCTATAGCAGAACAGGACTCGAGACTCAAACACTGCCAATACTAATCAATGTAAAAGTGTTGATTTCTTTTTTCTTTTCTTTTTTAAATGATATAATCAACAGCTCCTTGCATTAAACTCTCTGATCTGAGAGAATCTGTGTAGATTTTTAATATGCCTCAGCTTCAGCATTGCTGGCACATTATGATGTGGTATTCCATTCGCCGATGTCCTACTTTTTTCTTTATCATTTTCTCAACAATGATACCAACCTATTATAAGAATGATAAGAAAAGCAGAAATAAAAAAGAAATCTTCCAGAAATGTTTTTGGATCAAATAAAAGGGGAAGGCATTAACTATGGAAGATAAAGAATCTTTCCTTTTTGAATACCAGGCATTTAGAGCATGTGTCAGCTTTTCGTTCGGTTTGTGAAGCAGCCAATGTCATGGGTCCTTATCCGTAGACAGGTCACAGGTCCAATCACAGCGTGAAGGATAAATAGGAGAAGTAATATGGCATTTAGGATCCAAGTAGCTGTTGTGTGTGCTCTGACAGATCTCCCAACATTCAAAGAGTGCCATTTGGGTTAGATGTAGTATAAACGTGGAGATGCACACATGACTTTTCTTACAATATTCAGGAGCCACATTATTTCTGTTATTATCCTTAAAAACAAATAGATAATCAAATCTAAGTGGGAAAAATATAACTTGCATTTTATTGGAATTTTCCTTTTAAATAACTGCATTTCATTCCTAGAATGAACTGCATTTCGTTCCTAGAATGTTAAAGGTAAGGAATTTACATCAAGCTTCCTAATCTCTGTTCCCTCACTTTCCTTTCC
This sequence comes from Scolopax minor, assembly GCA_028566535.1. Taxonomy (NCBI): domain Eukaryota; kingdom Metazoa; phylum Chordata; class Aves; order Charadriiformes; family Scolopacidae; genus Scolopax; species Scolopax minor. The sequence goes on along the minus strand of JAOXNG010000006.1, from coordinate 1,758,901 downwards.
AAGAAAATCTAAGAACAAATACAAAATTGAAAACCCCAAACCCTTTACTCTGTAGCTCCCAGTGTCTAAAACAAAACAATTGTGTCTTAAGGAACAAGATTCTAAAAGAAAACAGTGCAATAACTCTTCCTTAACTCAGTTCACTTCTTCAGCCACTGTCAATTACTCATATAAAAACCAATTTTAAGTGTATTCTTCAAGGTTAAATTCCCCTGAAGCCCGTGGACTGCTGCCAGGGGCTGTGAACCTTCGTGCAGGTCACCTGGTATCTGAATCTTCTCTTGCAAATCACTGCTCTCCCCATTACTCCTTTGGCATGTACCTGATTTGGTTGACATTTCCATAATTAATTTATAGCAGCAATAACCCTGAGATAAGGCTATTTATAGATTTGTGCAAGCTGTATAAGACTATAGATAAAATCTTGGTTCATTAACATATTTAAAGTACTTGGGAGACTTTTGCCTGATAGTGTAGTTGGTGTGATTATCAAATTATACGATGAAAAGCTCAAGTGTTTAATGTGCATTCAGTGCCTATAAGATGGTTTCCACTTGAGATCACAAGGGTAATTCAGGGTGCAGAAACGCCGTCCTGTCTGTTGACCCAGGCAGCTGTGTTCTGCTGTGCCTTGGGTAGGTTGGGAAGGCACTTTCCCTTTTTCAGATATTCCCTTCCAGTGAGTTTACGAATTCTTTGCATCCAGTTCTCATCAGTTATTTTTCTCCTTCTGTCATTGACATCGCTGCAAAGTCAAGGGTAAAATAGCGCCAAATCAGAAATATACTCATTCAGCTCTCCCAAGTGTAAAAGTTATTTTATGGTGTGCATGCAAGAAAGAATTTGATTGTATGCATTTTCTCTCTAAATCATCTACGATACCTAATGTTCTTTTGTAGCACAGAATGGGATTGTCTTTCCAAAAGTCCTGGACAATCTGCATATGAAAAACGGTTTCTCTCTGTCTGTGCTGTGCGTGTAGGAACTTCCAAGGTTACACCAGTAGCCTGAATGAGATGGAACAGGCTGTGGAACAGGAAGGAAATTATGGGCAGTGGAAACATACTCAGTTTGTGAGTTAAGATAAAGAACAGAGAAGGCAAAATAAGTGAAATGAGTGTTGTCTTTTTGAAAATACAACACAATTTCTGTCATGGCTCAATATTGAAGTACACCCTGATTAATTCCTCCTGACAAAGACATTCCTAAGATATTTTATCTCAAACAAAAGTCTTGCAAGAAGACTCGCAGTTCCCAAGAGGCAGAACTGAAATGGAGATAAGAGCCCTTTGGGTCTTCCTGGGCGAGGAACAGGCCGGTGCTTCCTGACTGGTTGCCCTCGATGCTGCTGACGCTGTAAGATGTGCTCTCAGTGATTGATGGAGAGTCATCTTTTGTCCATCTGCACAGGTAATTGCAAATCTGCAGTTGGCTGTGCAGCAGAGTTGTGCTTGTTACAGACCTTAAGATATTTAATTTGTAAACACTTAATAAAGCATAGCCTACAGTAGCTTGGCTAGTCTTATCTGTCAACCAAATCAAAATCAATATGTCCCTGGGGTATAAGCTATGATTGTCTGGGCTGCGGAGTCTAATAGGATTAAGTGTTTGGGACCCTATCTAACATTACAGTCCACAGGCCTAGTTAGAGAAAGTTAAAGACCAGCTTGCCACTGTAGCAGGCGTGATTGCTTAGGGGTCTGAAAAATCATTAAAGCTTGTCCTCTTAAACGTTGATTGTTCCCTAGTGATTTATTGACAAAACACAAAAAGTGCTCTATACTGCACTCTAATTATATGTATGAGGCTAGGAAATCTCATGGGAAATTAAATAAAATTTACAGCTTGATGGTTTTATGCTCTTGGGAGACATACCTTCTTAATAAGATCTTATAGCTGGGAATATTTATGAGGTTAAAATCTGTGGGCTTGAGCAGAGACCTAACCTTCTCAAAAGGTTTTCTCAAAACCCTTTGGTTTTTTTTCTTTCAGTAAATAATGTTGATGGGGAGATTTAACCTAAAGCCTTCCAGATTGTAAGAAGATGCCATAACTATCATGCTATATAAACCGCTGTTACGGTTTATATTGTCCTGTATAACCTGCCTTCTTCTTTAACTAACACCTGCACTGTTGAGGTCAGTTTGGCACCAAAAAAGAAAGAAGAAAGGAAAAAAAAAAAGATAATACAGGATCATGGGATCGAAGGCATATGGCTGTGGAAACCCACTGGGGTACAGAGAAAAGTTTTGTTGGTGTTGTTGTTTTATAAGGAACTTGCTGCCATCATTAGCCTAAATCAGATCCACTTCCTTGCAGAGTTGCAAGCTGGGCATCTGAAACTTGTTAACAACAGCTGTTGCTGGGTTACTGTTTTCCCTTTTACTTTTATAAGAAGTGGAATCTTTAGATCATACCCTTTTGTTGTTTTTAGCAAACATTTCAGAAAGTTTTGTGTTCAATGTATAAGTAGGTCTGGACTGAAGCTTAAATTTGGAAGAGAAGCCGTTTCTGCTGGTGTTGTATATAGGCTCACTGGGAGTGATGCCTAACACTATAATATCATAAGGACCAATGTTTTTGCAAAGAACTGCAGACACATGTTGGGCTTGACTGCAGAAATTTACCTCCAATGCCAACTATTCTTGTCTCCAAAAACTAAACTCAAATGACTCACCAGACATACTAGATGAAGTAGAGAATGTTTTGAATCTGTATTGCACATGCAGAAATTATTATTAAAAATATATCCTATTTGCTTATTTGCAATCTCAGCTTGTGTGTGTGCACATATTTTGGTAGTAGGGCATCCTACTATAAAGAATTCAGAAGCAATCTTGAGGAGCTGAGGCTTTACTTGATTTTGACGTGGGTATTAACTAGATTCAAGGGAAAGGAGCTTGTTTCTTTTTCTGACATACCAAATCTATCTCCTGTCAGGAGTAGGAAAGTGGACTTAGATGGTTCTCAGATCTGCAAAATGATGTTTGTCCTAAGATGATGTTTACGTTATCTCCAGGATATTGTGAATTCTTAATTTTGATAGATTTCAGCGTTCACCTACACCTTACCTAAGTCACTCAAGAGACAAACAAAACACTGAAGCTTTTTCCCCTAACCTGTGAAGAGAAGTCATAATACTATTATTTCCTTGCTTTAAATGATGAAAATGTCATTAATTACATCTAGCAAGGGAGTAAGCACCAAGTACAGAAGGCCTCAAGCTAGTGGCACTTCAAAATGGCAAATACAGCTTTACTGTCCCAAGCATGCAGGCAGATATGGCAGAACCGTGCAGAGGCCTGACCTGGCTCAGCAGTGCTTTCCCCACTCCAGATCTGAGACAAGCTCAGGAAGAAAAAGTAGGCTTCTTTGTAACATACTGTCTGTTGAGGAGAGGCTGGTTTTATGTTCCACTCCAAAAGTCTCTGATTTTTTTCCAAATTCTAATTTTTATTAGAATTAAGAAAACCAAACCAAACTCTTTCATTACATACCAGCTCCATGAGATCCTCTTGTGCTTTCTGGCCATGAAAAATCAAAGTTACCATCCAGATTAAACCACTTTTCAAATCAGAAGCCAGAAGCTAATGAAAGCTTTATTTTTCACCTATTGAAATTTTCATAGTAATATATTCCTCACCGAGTTTTGCTTACTCTGTATTTTCTTCTGAGTTGTTTCAATAGGTTTTAAAGGTCTCTGGCAAGATAAGAGTCACTTCTTCCCCAGGTTTTCACTGAAGAGGCTAATCTCATGGGATACTCTTAAAATAGCTGAGGTTGGAAAGTCTGCCTGAATCAGTGTTTACCCCACTGGTTGATGATGCCAAAAGGCAAACAAAGCACAAAACTGCATGATTCTGGGATCATTATTTGGCAGCACAGAGGAATAGATTCCTAGAATCATTTAGGTTGGAGAAGACCCTTCAGATCATGTGTGACCCTTCAGCCACAAATCTGACACTGCCAAGTCCACCACTACACCATGTCCCTTAGCATCACCTTAGCACTATCTTTTAAATAACTCCAAGGATGGTGACTCAACCACTTACCTGCTCAGCCTGTTCTGATGTTTGATAATTTGTTTGGTGAACATTTTTTTCCTAATATTTAGCTGTTTCCTCTTGTCTTAATGCCTGTTATTTGGGAGAAGAGACTGATGCTCTCCTCTCTAAAACCTCTTTTCATGTAGTTGTACAGAGCAATAAGGTCTCCCCTCAGTCTCCATTTCTCCAAGTGTTTAGTGAGGGAACCCCAAGAACTTGTTCTCTGACCCCTCAACAGCTTCATTGCCTTTCTCTGGACACACTCCAGCACCAAAATGTCACTCTTGAAGGGAGGGGCCCATAACTGAACACAGTATTCAAAGTGTGGTCTCACCAGAATGGGCTAAACTTTGGGTGAAAAAATTATCTAGTCACAGACACATCTTCAAAGGCTCCTGCTCATCACTCAAATGCAACAGAACATTGGCATCTCACGTGTGGTATAAGACTCCCTCACCTCTGCAACAGCCCCAAGTGCAAGAGCAGATTAATCACAAGGTTTTATCCTGATATGTCCACATGGCACTTCATTCTTTTTTAATTCTCTGGCAAATTTTAATC
>JAOXNG010000006.1:1699039-1711292 GCA_028566535.1 Scolopax minor | reverse complement strand
TCCCCAGTTTGGTCTTATCTCTGGAGATCAGATTAACCCACCTATTTAGATATTTGCATTCCTCTTAGCCGCCTTACTCCTGTCCCCGCTTCCCCTGATCTTCTTCCTTCTCTACATTAATTTCTCTTTATATTTAACCTTTAGATTTTGGAGAAAGGAGTATAATGTGTCTCAGCAGGATATCATTTGATTTCTGCTCACAAGAGAGGGTCTTATTATACTTCCCCACAAAGTGCTCGTGATTTATGAGCTATTTCTCACTTAAGGGTTAAGTATGTTATCTCCTAGCCCAAATATCCTATATTAGCAATAGAGCTGATTACCACCGTTTGTATCAGTCATTGGGATCCTTAAATAAAATGGAGAGCAGCTTGTTGGAAATCCTCATTTCATTGAAAAGCATGGTTTAACTTTAATAGGGTTTGCATACATATCGTAAATCAGCTCTGAAAAAGGAGGGCATATTCTTTTTCTCCATCTGATTGTTTTACACATTTCAACAGTGTGTAAAAACACAGCCTGTCATTGTTAATTTTAAGCAAAGGGAATTACTTCTTGAAAGGCTGCAGTTGTGATTAAATGGAAAAGGTGATCAGTAGTGTAAATTTGGAGCTGATTAAATGCCGTCAGCTCAGATTCCTTATGCAAAAGAGAGAGAGGGATTAGGCTGGCTGCTTCGCCACACAGACGGCATGAGCTCTGAAGCACACCTAATGCAGGAAACTTCTGCCATGTTTGGCTTGGATTGTAGTGCAAGGGCAAGGCTGAGCCAGCAGTTCATGGGCTGACCTGATCCTCCTTCCCAGTCCACAGGAACCAGCTCCCTTTGGCTTCCCTTCTCCCCTCAGACTGTTGTGGCAATAACAATCAGTCCGGCCTCCGTCACTTTAGGAAACGTGGGGTCTTCACAAGTTGTAAGGCAAGTTTTGGAGCCCAGGGGAGCTGTGAATGTGCTGTTCTTCATCTTGGCGGATCCATTTCTTTTTTTCTGTTAAGGGGAGTCCCAGGAATACTAGTGGGAGTTAACAGGAAGGACCATTCCTGATTCTACTATTGCCTATCTGCAAGGTTGCCCCAGCTCTCTCTCTCTCTCTCTCTTTCTCTCCATGTGGATGAGCACTTTTACTTCCACTGAAGGTAGGGAAGGGATGGCTGCAACAATTCAGATGGCAGGAAAGGGACCTGCTTTCTGCATTCACAAGTGGTGGCATTTGCATGTTGCTTTCTGGGTGACCGTAAGGTGGCATTTTGCAGCCCCAGGCAAGCAAATGGTTCAAGTGCTTCTTCCCCCACTGCTGGGTCTGAGAGCTTCACTCCAGATTGTTACCACCTTACGTCAGGTTATCCCCGCATTGGGTCTCGACACAGTGAGGTGGCCAGAGCTGCAGTTGAATGGAAATGACAAGGAGCTGTCTTTAAAGGATGTATTTAACAACAGATCCAAAAAAGGTTTGGGGTACTACTCTAGACCATATGACTTGGTTGCTCTTAGGGGACATCACACTTCCAGGAGGTACTCAGATAGGTCTGTGCTTGCTGTAAGGAACATTGATGTTATGGGTAGGAAGGGAACTGAGTTGCTTTGGGGTTGTGCAACGCTGGATATGACAGAACTGAAAAATTATTCTGCAAATCTGACCTTAGGAAGAGCACTGTGAAATGTAGAGTAAGGTCTGGCATCTTCCCAAGGAGCTACGGTGAGAAGGTGACAAGGGAACAGGGTAGCACATCTGAGGGAGAATGACCAGAAGAAAAAGAAACGTTTTAAAGTATTACAATGTGGGTGCATAAAGTATTTCCCAGACTTACTGCCACTTATTCATAATTTTGACTCCACATAATACGATATTTTTGCAATGCCATGGACCATAGACTTCACAAGATCACATGGGATCAAACCCAGAGTGAGGGAACATGGACAGAGGTTGAGTTACTGAGATCCAACTCCCTCCTGGTTACTTCATGGTTACGTTGGTTGTTTTCTCACAACACCCAGCAGTTAACAAAAGCCAAGAGTTTCACCCTATTTTTTTTTCCCTGGGTCCATATTGTCAGATCCTGGTAAGTTGATAGGCCTTTATTTCATGCATAAGTAAAGAAGCAGCAGTAGCATAAAGGGAGTCGATGTACAGCTGATGTGTGCAATAGAACTTACTTTAATTGAAAAGCAGTTCCAGTCAAATATTTTTTTTTCCTTCTCTTCTTTTAAGGAGGGGGGAGAATTGTTTTCAAGCATTATTAAGCTTTTTTTTTTTTTCCTCCCAGAAGCTAAGAAAGCCATCTGTGAAAACCTGTTTGCATGTTTGTTTTCTACAATAAAATGCAAAATACTTCTTCCTGTTAGCGGATTATGCCATATGTCACTCCCTGTAACAAAACCAGCATGTTTATTAATGAACCCAATCAGAGGCAAGGATTTAGAAAGATTTAAAGGAACTGAATTTTCAGTTCAATATTTTAGTGTAGAAAAACTCCTGGTCTGTTGTTAATGTTGTACTTGGAAAATTCAGGCTTTGTTTTTTATATGAATTTGCTAAATTGGCAATGGAATGGGAGCAGGAGGAAACTCGCTGGGAAAAGAAATCACACTGAGATCCCGACGTTCGGCATGCGTGAACCCCCAGCTGATTGTGATCAGCAGTTTATATGTGATTAATATTTAATTTGATTGGTATAGTTTTTTCTCCAGATAAGCTAATTAAGGAACTTGATGGAAAGGACACTCTTGTGCATTAATGTAGCAGCTTTTTGGTTTCTGTAGGGCAGACTAAACCTTCCTGAGTTAAAAATGAGATGAATTCAGCTTTCTCAGCTGCAGAGGGAAGAGACCTGAACTCCAGGGCTTCCGGTTTTTACCTCCAGACTGCCTGAAATTTGGTCTTATATGTTTGCTACTGAGCTGGGAACTATTTCATACATGGTAAGGGTGATTGTGATAGATGTAAAGATAACCAGAGAGCTTGTATTTGCCCCTTCAGATGTCAATAGATTGTGCATACTGAGAACCTGGTTACATTCCTGGGAGGTTTTGACTTCTCAAATAGACAAGGTTTCTTATCAAAAGGGTTCAAAGCTTGCTTTCACACATGGACTTCAGCACACCAATCAATACTCATTTTATCTTTAAACTCTAATACTGCCCTTGCTGATTTAGATCTTGTTATTGTAGAGATCAGCTCAGGCACTCGGTCTGACGGCGCTGATGGAAGGGAGACAGAGCGTTTCACCTCAGGATGGGATTTCTCATGTTGTCCCACCCAGGGCCCAGCAGCATGGACAGGAGGGGATTTCAGCTGCTGTGTGGGGGCGTTTTGTCCTTTCTTTTAAGTTTACAGTGAATCTATGATGGGGTTCCTATGTGTTTTTTGGAATATGCCAACACCTTGCAAAAACCTAAAAGAAGCAGTAACAGTCTGATGGTTCCCATGTGCTTCCTTCCACTGACCTGGACATTGACACGTGACCCACTGCTGGAGATGGATCTGTTGGTTCCAAAGGTAGATGTTCTAGCATCAAGACCTGGCTGGTCACTTATGAGGGGGAAAATTAGTATCTTCAATATTTATGTCTTAAGGCAGGTGTTCACTAGCTCATTAGATGTATTTACTGATCCAAACCATGAGCTTCCTCTGTGCTTTGTGAAGACCAGAGGAATTAAATTCCTCTTAACATTCCTCTAACTTTCTTGTGCCTATTAAAAGGCTCCATAACTTAGCACTTTTCTCAAAGGCGTAATTCATCATGGAAGAAAACACAGAAAAATAAAAGTGACCTTTTTGAAAGGTCAGTTCATGTTTATGCTGCAGAAACAGTCCTGAGTACAGGTTTGGTGCAAGACGAGGCTGTCCTAAAATAGCATTCTATTAATTGTTTAGTCAGCCCATGCTTGTTATAGGTTTGGCATATTCTGTAGACAGATCAGGTCAGAGTTAACAAGTGATTCAAAGAACCAGAAACAAACCCTACTGAGCTTTGGAAGACATGCTTCTTACAAGAAAAAAATCTGAAATGGAAGCAAATTCCTTGAATCTGAAAAATTAATAACCTGACGAGGTTTCACAGGCCTAAAAGACTGAGATTCCAGGATTCTGACACATCTGCTTCAAATATCCCAACAGATATCCCAACAAATACTTGTCAGCCCAGTGACTGCCTGTATTTTTATCCATTTTTGAAGCGTGTGTCTGTTGTGCAAGCGATCTTTGTTATCCATTTGGCTGCAGGACCTATATCCCACGCAAAAAATGCCATCTCGAGGAAGAACACATGTGACTGGGGTAGCCCCCCTCCACCTATAAATATGTTAAAACATTGTGTTACAGCCTTCATCTCCAGAGGACTCCTCTTTGGCAGCAAGAATAAAATGGATTGGAATTTATGTAGGCAAAACCTACAAAAAGCAGTATCATAGAGGCTGGCTGCACTTTTAAGCACAAAATGTTGACATCATGATTTTAGTAGACATGCCCTGGAGGAGGATGTCTATGGATTACATGAGATCTGAGAGAAGGAGTGGACGTGAAGAATTTTATTCGTACATTGTTTTTGGCAGTAGTGAAGCATCCTCTTCTCTGCTGTCTGCTTAAATGCCCACCAGCTGATTTTCCAGCCCTGCCCCAGCTCTCCCCTCCCAGCATGTACTGGAGCTCCCAGCCTGGACTGGAGCTCTGCCTCCCAATGCTGCCGTCGCATCACCTCAATAGCTCTTCCCGGCACTTGAACTTTGTCATCTCTCCCGGTTAGCTCCCCAAATGAGAAAGGAGCTGGCAGCCCGAGGTGCAGCTGAGGAATAGCTCATTCCCAAGGGCCGCCGTTGGAAGCGGGGAACGTGCGCAGTCATTGCTCTTGACCATCAGCGCTGCGCGACGGCGGCATAGAGCAGGCGAGCCTTTTGCATCTCGTGCATGGCAGAGCAGCCTTGTTATTCTGGCTGCATAGCTTGGCTTGTTATTGAGCACATGCTTTGCAGATTAGCCTGTTTGTATAGCCAATCGAACATGTGCTCCATTAAAAATTAAAACATCCTGTTTTAAGGATGGAGCAGGAGACATCAGCTGCCACTGTGTAGCAGACATGGAAAGCCCCCAGAGCCCATTACCATAGGTTACAGCAAATGTTAATCAGTGCCAATGCAGTTAAATAATGCAGTTCGTGCAGATGGCAGCTACTACATCTACTCACAGATGTGTCCTCAAGTCCCTGAGGTTGCTGTATCACAGGAGTTGTCGGGAACAGTCAGATCTGATGCTGACTGTAGTATCACCTTTGTGTTCATGCCACATACACCAGCCAGAGGAAAGGTGGTGGTCGATAGGACTGAGGAAGGAGTTCAGAAACACACCAGAGGGTAGCGTGGGGCGGTACCTGAACTCAAATAAAACAATAAGGAAATCTGTGTCCTTCCCAAGATGGGGGCTTTGCCAGGCATATTTACCTTCTGCACATGCATAGCTGTGTCTTGTCATTAAAGACATGAATCCGCAGCTCAGCTTTTGAACTTGTGGGTATTTTTGATCACTGCAGATCGTAACGGTCATTCGGTGTGTCTGGGAGGGCAGAGCAATGTCGGCCTGTATGCCCCTCCGACTTCACTTGGAGTTCTATATTCCTCATCTCTGCAGAAGAGATTCTGCAGCTGCAATTATAACCCTTTTCACATCAGTCACGATGTGGTACAGGTGATTTGTCATGTTGTCCTACCTCAGATGAAGGAATTTATACACCTTTTAGGCTGTTTATGCTCAGTGTGTGTGTTTATGAAAAGGCACGTGCAAATCTATATGACATGCAAGAGTTTGCAGCTGAAAGGTGTGCTATAAATACAGTTTTTAAGATGTGTCATGCTGTTCAGTATGTAGTAAGAGAAAAAACCACTACAAATCAAGAAACTAAAAAGGCATTTTGTTTCTTTCTTCACGTCTTAGGACATCTTTCATTATCTATTTGTATCTCAGGTCAGTGTCACTGGGAAAAGTTCTTTATCCCAAATCTGTGGATTTCATAGCTCATAATGTCTCCTTTTTAAAAAAAGGTTCTGTCTGTATAATTGTGTTCTGGTGGAATAGCTTGAAAAATTTAAAATGTTAATTAGTTAAGCACTTGGCTTTTCTCAACTTTTGCTTAATTCATTGAGGACATGATCAGTAGATACCAGTTTTCTAAAATACATAGATTCAAGGTGTTCCCATTTCCTCGGGGCTTCACCATTACATTGGGTACAGGTGTCTTCTCTACAACACACGTGTCTGTGTTGGATGGAGAAGACCAGCTTAAAACCAACCATCTGCAGTGAGCCTCGGTTGAGACATTTGGTTGGTAGAACCATCTGATTTCTTGAACCTGCCATAAGACTGTCGCAGTTCCCACTCCCATGCTGGTTCCCAGTCCCACTGTATGGCACGCACTGGTACAGCCCCTCCTTTGCAAAAAGCTGTTGGCGGGGTTGGAAATTGCACAGGAGCAGGGAGGCTGGTATATAGAGATCTGAGTGCAGAATACATTTTGGTTGTTTAAATTTAGCTCTCAAGGCTATAAAATGGGACTGGGGACTCACGGGACTCATTTTTTCCTCAGTAGTTTCATCTTTTAACCATTAATTGTCAGATATGTGGTGTGGGATGAGCGTTCTGCTGCTACCGTGCTTCTGTCAATTAATAATGGAACGCATCCAAAGTTTATCTGTAGCAATCATTCATACCATCTGGCAATACAAATTAGATGAATTTGAAAGCAGTCTACAAACAGGCATGTTGTTCTAGGGGCTGCCATAATTATATCTATCAAATATAGAGGAAAAAATGTATTTAATGTATTTTTAAATAGTGTGTTGAGATCAATATCCCCCTGAGGGCAAGCTCCGTTTCCAGAGAGCAAGGGCAGCAGCTCAGCTCTGTAGCCTTCCCGTGGGCTTGTATCAGTGATGCCCCAACGAGAACAAGCCATTTTGGGGAATGAGCAGGGGATTATTTTTCTTGCCCATTCTGGCCCTGGCCTCCTTCCCGAGCCTGACAACAGTGGTGCCAATTAGCAACAGACTGGGGACTGGCCAGAGATGACAACAAACCGGTCTCAGGACAGATAGAAATGTTTTAAATGAGACAGTGGATCAAAGCAAAGTGAAGAAGTTGTTTGTATATGCAGAAGATAGCAGACAATATATTTTACAGTATTTGAAGTCTGCTTCATACTGCTTCAGTTTATGGCCTGGGCCCATCCTCTCCCACATGTGTGTGGTGTGATGGAGCCACTTGTGCTCTTCCAAGTGTTTGCACAGAGCAGAGCTCCTCCTGGTACCGTCAGGGCTTTGACTGTTATTGATGGACCATGGTGGTGGTTGCACCAACAGTGGTGAGGATGCTCTTCCCTCCAGCAGCATCTCTGGTACCGTCCCTCCACTACGGTGCTTTGAGCCTCAGGATGGGCTCCAGACACCCACGGGGCTGGGTTCCCTGAGTGAGGATGGCTTTTACAACTCCTTTGCCATAGCTGTCTCAACATGGAGAATCCATGCAGAGATGTGTTTGCCACTTCTCATTTAGGTCACTTCTACCTTGAAGAGGGCTGGCAATCTCTTGTCCTCAATGGTGACCATAGAAGAGCTTGCTTTGGGCCTTCCTGGCTGGCTGAGCCTGAGACCATGCCTGTCCCTCCAGGAACTCCTCTCATTGCCACTGTATCAGATGTAAAATCGAAGAAAAGACCTGGCAATGAAAGAAATATGAAATACAGTTTATTCTCATAATTACAGATGAGGAATTGTACTGCATACGTGTATTGCCTCCGTAAAGCAGCTGTTCTGTCCTTAGAAGGATATTTATAGACTATTGAAGATAAACAATCTAGGCTTATTTCATATTGCTACTACATTTTCACTGAATTTAACTACAATTTGATCAAAAAAGCTGCTTGCATGTTCGTTTTACTGGCAGAATATACTCCTTCCTTGCTATTTTTGCTTAATATTCTCTGCCTAATGTTCAGATAAACTGGTTTAACATTGATAAGTTCTTTTGAGTTTCAGACAAGTTGTTGTAATTCGCAAAACCATCAGCAACCTTTGAGGCATTGGCTTAACGGCCTCCGTCAGACACCTCAGAGGTTACTGTTGGATCCTTTAGGGTTTTTTTTCCTGTTGTGGTATTTATTCCTGCCAATTTTCAGCACTATGTAAATGGTTCAACATCAGGATTTTGAGGTGTGTGATGAATTTCAGTGTTTGAAAGCTCATCGGGCATTTGCAGAAATTTATGTAATAGTTTTCTGAGTTATCTCACTCTTTCACTGCTCACAAGTTTGTGGCTGACTATGATGGCATTTATATTTACCGGGTAGACTACCCCGTGTCATGGTTATACTGCAACATTGAGTTGGTTTTTAAAATTCTTTTTACTGCTTCTTCTTTGATGTGAACCGATAGCAATATTCTTGAGGCAGTTCTTTTTAGCCGATGAAGATCTATGGCAACTGGAAAATTATCTCTTGATTTAATAGACGTAATGGCTGAAGAAGTATTATGCAGGAAAACTTCAGGTATGCAGTGTGTGAGCACAGAAATGAGTAAAACTGCTCAGGAGCTGCTGGTGCTGAGCAGATAATCCTGTGATGGGTGAGATGTGATGAGCTGTGGCTGTGACCCGTCCCCTGGAGCCTGCCCAGCCTGGTTCTGACCCGCCGAGGAAGCTGCAGTATCCATGGCAAAGGTATTTTAGCAGAACCTGGGAATGAAGCAGCCAAACAGATTTAACTTCTCTCCCTCTACACCGTGCAGGATCCTATTCTATTTAGGGCCCCGATCCAGTATCGCTGAAGTCAATTATAACCTTTTTACTGATTTCCGTCGGCAGTGAATCAAGCTCTAAAATCTTATGAAATGTTCATTGTTATGTTATCTGTCTAATTTCTGGAGAGGTGGAGTTACAGACGAGCATTAAATGCCTCTTATGTCTCCATTGGTGTCATACTTTATGCTTTGCCATGTGTTTTACAACCAGTAACAAAAGCGTGATTGGAAATAGGCCCCATTAAGCTTGTTTGCACTTACACTCATCGAATGCATTTTGGAAAGGGTTTCCACTGTTTTGTTTTTTTTTAGTTAGGAATTTAAAGGAAAACCAAGCTGGTACGGTGAAAAACAATCCCTTCCCTTGATTCCCCTTAAGCAGAGTAGTGAGTCTACATCTGTTTCTGCTTCCTATTTGCACAAAAAAAATCAGTGATGTCAATTTGCCAATAGCACTTCTGCGGTACTAAAGTGTGATATTAAGCAAATTATTTTTATTAGGTCAAGCCTGTCGTGACCCAGCTTTCTGCTAAGGCCAGCTGCTAGTAATAATTCAGAGATGTCACTGTAAGGCTGAGTTGCTTTCTTTAAAACTTTTCATTTCTGTCAAACAGTTAAAAAAAAAAAGAAACATTTTATTTTTCTATTTGCTGCTCAGTGAATATGTAACTGATAATTTACAAATTTTAAGTGCATCTTTAATGTATGCATGCGTATACACACTCATACACATGTAGTGATGTAATACAATACATCACTATATACATCTCCATGTATTTTGTAGAGAAACGATCTTTTTTTGTACTTTTTTTTTTTAATGTTTGTATTTTTATATGTGTATGTAAATAGAGTCTTTACATGGTTGGACACATGAACACAGGCTGGAACATGTCAGTCCTGGGTGAACTCAGTGAAAATACTTGTCTGAACAGTGTTCACCAGCGGAAGAGCTTCACAAGTGACACCTCCATGTAAAGAACACGGGATGCTCTCCTGCACATGGGTGCATTAAGCACCATTCACAAGCTTTAAAGATGCAATCAAATGACATATAATCTCTTTCTCCTGGTAGGAAGCCTGATTCACAGATAATATGTAGTAGAGAGTTTCAAAATTTAATTAAGAACCGATCAAAACTTAGGCAAGGATCTCCGGATTTTGCGCTTCATTTGTATGTACGTAGCCAAAGCATACATTCAAAAAATTATATTGCTCTGGGAATTCACAGCTTCAAGGTGACTTGTCAGAGATGATGGATTCCTTAAAATCCCTCCTATTCTTTCATCAGTAAAAGAGCTGTTAAGTTTTTAAGGTATTCATCTCATATGTGCATGGCACTGTTGTGCTGTTAGGTGAAAAGATTTAACTGTTTTCCACTCTTTAAGCATGGCTGTCTTATCTTCAGAGCTAACTCGGCATGTCTGAAGTCCTGGAAAGCAGGTGATTGATCAAGGAATTTAGGGAACAGCTCCCCTGACAAAGCCAGGGAGGATATTTCCTAAGAGGGGCAGTGGGAGTGAGGAAAGCGTGAAACTTATTTAACAAGCAAGGCTTGAGTTGGATAATCTGCATAATATATCCACTGGCATTAAGTCTGTCATCTTTGCATTGCATTTCTTGTACAGATTCTGCAATAGCTGTCTTTCACTGTCGGTTCTAATAAAGAGCGTTGGTCAGCTTAAATTCCCTGGGAGCACAGAGTTATGTTTTGTGAACTACATGTGCCTGAGGCCTCTCATGCATGATTTAAACTGCTTTGTAAATGTCAATAGGTGGAAAAGCATTAGATCCCTTGTAGATTTCTCCAAATCCTCAAAGATGTGTATACCATGTATAAACCATGCTACAGTTTCAAGGCCACTGCAATCTCTACACTTGCCTAACTGTGGGTTTAAGGTATTGCCAGAAGCAAAATATCGGTGTATACATGATTTGATCCAACCAGCCAATGAGACCCTTTATTAAGAAAACCTTTGCTCCTCTGGAAAGTCCCTTGTGATATTAAGCGGGCACACAGCATAAATGTTGGATGTCCTTCAAACTTTGTTGCTTTATGCTGTCTTTAAAAAAAATAAAGCAAAATGCATTTGTGCTTTGTCTGAGGAATCTGCCTTTAAATGGAGGACAAACCCAGCCACGGGAAAGGCTCCCGTTTCTCTGCATGTCGGGGCAGAGGTGGAAATAGGACTTTGTAGGTTATGAAAGAAGTCAGCTTTTAATTAGGAGAGCACTGTCTATTGGCAGAAGCCACTGCCTATATGCAATAAATAAGAATCTGTTACTAATGAGAAACTGTGGGGGCCTCGGATGGCTGCGGGGGCTGGTAATGTAGGTCACTGGTTTGTGGCCACAGGAGGAGCCGCTGCCGTCTGATGGGTGACCTGCGTGGAGGGAGTCCTGTGGGTGCCAGCCCCGTTTTTCTTGTACCCACCGCTGGGGCTGGTGCTCTGGGTGACAGTCCTGGCACAGGCACCGAGCACCGGAGGGGCTCTGGACTGGCCAGCAGGTCAGGCTGGGTGCAGGCTGGGGGCTGCACAGACACTGCTGGGTTTGCTGAGGTGCACAGGGAGCCACCTGCCAGCCTGGTTGCTGAGGACCTTCTCATGAGCACTAAATTAGCTGAGAAAAACACCCTGATAAAAGTATTCAGCTATTAGTGAAATTCATCACTGTGGCCAAGGGTAAGCATGACACTCAGGTACTAGTAAATTGCTATTTTTGAAACTTATGGGCTGGAAAGATTGTGATTTGTTAGTCAATTCAAGGGGTAAATATCATCTTCATCCTATTTTCAGATTCATGGGGAAAAGATCCATGCCCAGCTCAAAAAAGATAGAGGCCCCACCTCTGGTTCAGAAGACCTTGGAGCTGCAGAAAGTGTGTTGTAGGGAGGGATGAGTGTGTGGTTGCTGCGTGTCTCTGCAGGACACAGGGCACTGAGCTGGCTGGGATTCTTGTGTCGCTGGGTTGTCTCACTCAGCTGAGCCTTTCTTCAAGTAGACAGATACATTTTTGTCCCTTGAGTTACCTGAGGTGGGCTCTTTCTGTTTTCTTAGAAATGCAAAAAGTTATATTTTTTGTGTCCGGTTCTTTATGTTCAATTATTTCTTTTTTTATTTCCAATGTAAAAAGTTGATCTGTGTAGTTAAGTCCATGCTTTGTGCTTAGAGTTGTATTGGCTCTTGTATTCTGTGTGCTCTTCTCCTGGGTGGAGAACAGAACAGCTCAACCACCCACCAGTTTGTGGACTCGGTTGCTACCTGTAAAACACGCTGGGAAACGCTGGGTTGAGACACGTCTTGGGGTCCAGAGCAAGACTCCTGTTGGCAGTAACCAGGTTAAGCGTAAGATCAACCATGGTCTTGTTTCTCTTTCCTGATTGTTCATGGACAAAGACGAGAAGCTCCATCTCATCACCAAGAGCATGCATACACTGATAGACCAGGAGATGACCTTTCACGTCTCCTGGTTTCT
>JAOXNG010000005.1:32817384-32834211 GCA_028566535.1 Scolopax minor | reverse complement strand
TAATTTTTTTTTCCATGTATGTGTACCCATATTCCTTGGATTTATTACGTATTCATATTTTTGAAGATGGAAATGCTTTGGAGAGTTTTATTTTTCTACTAATTTGGATCTTTAAAATTATACTGAAAACCAAACTATAATAAAAATGGTTTTTACAGCTGTTGAGATTGACTTTGAGAGCAAATATTTGAAAAAAGATTTGGTAAATCAGATTTTTTTTTTTTAGAGAAAGTCCTACCTGTAGTGTTCAAGTTAAGTGATGATGATTTTGATCTTACTGAGAATTACTAATTGTTTTTGTTTAGGACATTCACAAGGACCAACCATACTATGATATTCCTGATGCTCCGTATAGAATAACTGTCCCTGACACACATGAAGCCAGAGAGGTAGGTGATCCTCCTTGATTTATCAAGCAACAAAATAATGAGTGATATTTTTTATGCCAAGAGGATAAATTAGCGAGCTACTGTGAATGGCCTGTTTTTTTTTTATTTTAATACTTCCCTAGTTGAGGTTTTTCTCATACAATATGACACTTGATATTTATGTTTCTCTGAATTTTATTTTACTTGACTTGTAACATGACTGTCCTTTGCTTATAAAGGGTACATTTAATTGTTACAGAACATTTTAAGCATACATGTTACATAACCTCTTACTCTGTTACTTATTACACCATTAAAACCAGTGACTCTTATTAGTTCTCCTGTATTTTACTGATTATATTGATGCTTTCTGGTTCTAGAGTATAGTCAAGGATTTTGCTGCACGCTGTGGGATGATTCTGCAAGAAGCAATGAAATGGGCTCCCTCAGTTACAAAATCTCATCTCCAGGTAATGAGCCTGCTTCTGTGAAAGAATTTGACCTTTGCAGATCTTCAAAATGAGGATTACATTATCTAATTTTTTATTAATTTTTTTTTCAGGCTATCCAAGCATCATTTTAAAATTTTCTGTTGCTCTAAGATTTCCTTTATAACATTGGCAGAGAATAATTAGTATTTTTTTATTTGATATGGCTTTTGATGTAGTCCAAAATTTTTTATCTTGAAAATAAGTTTTGTAAACAGTTAATCACCCTGGATTTACTTCAAAAATCAGAATTTTGTACAACAGAATGCTCTGCCTAGCAAAGTTTGTTTAATGCTGATGCATTACCTGAGAATATAAGCTGGACTGATACGTATGATAAGGATGTATGATTAGGATGTCTTTGTTGTGTGGTTTTTTCTTAAATGTAGAGAAACATAGGTAATATATGATAACACTGTAAACTACGGATCATAGAATCATAGAACGGTTTGGGTTGGAAGGACCTTAAAGCCCCTCCGGTGCCACCCCCTGCCCTGGGCAGGGACACCTCCCATCAGACCAGGTTGCTCCAATCCCCCTCCAACCTGGCCTTGAACCCCTTCAGGGATGGGGCAGCCACAGCTTCTCTGGGCAACCTGGGCCCCTCCAGGGCTGTGGGCAACCACCCTCACAGCAAAGAATTTCTTCCTGAGATCTCATCTGAAACTCCCCTTTTTTGGTTTAAAACTGTTACTCCTCATCCTATCATGACACTCCCTGATAAAGAGTTCCTCCCCAACTTTAATTTGGGGAGGACTTTAATTTGAGTATGGGTCTAGCAAATGCTCAGGTTTGGCAGAGTTCCGTAGAAAGCTGTCACAAGACCACGAGACTACAAAAGGCTATTTATGATGTACTAATAAAATACATATCTTTTATGTAAACAAAAAGCCTTAGTCAAATGCAGATCTCTGTTAATCCTTGGTGAATAGTCAAAGAAACTATGTAGTCCAAGTTGTAGTCCAAGAGACTAGTACTCTGTCTAGAGGGGCCTAACTTCTGCTCATACAGAATTGCTGGGGAGGCTCAAGATCTTGGACACTGCAATTCTATCTGAAGTTTATATTTCCTTCCCCAAAAAAACCCTCAGGGAATTCTACCCTTATGTAAAAGGATAAGTAATTATAGTTCCTTCTTCCATGGAGTCCAAAGCATTACCTTTTGCAAGGTTCTTTTGTGATCATTGTCTCTCTTTAAAGAAGGACTCGGCCTTCAATTATCTATCTTGATCCCTTTATCCATTTTCAAAATGGAACAAGTTTCACTCTTTACGTATTTAGGAGGACACTCGGAATTTCTTATTATTATTAGAGGAAATGCCTAAAAGGCATTTATGGTCAGGTATGTGTGTAATGAAGTTTTCTCGTATTTTGCAACGATGAGATGCTTGCTTCTGAGCTGCTTTGTTTTGAAAAAGTAGTTTTTCAACAAGCACTTTTTTTGATTGGGTTTATGGGGTTTTTTTGTGTTTTTTTTTTTTAGGAATACCTAAACAAACATCAGAACTGGGTGTCGGGTTTGTCCCAGCACACAGGACTGGCTATGGCTACAGAAAGCGTTTTACACTTTGCAGGCTACAACAGACAGAACACCACTCTGGGCGTGAGTACTGGGCACGATTCTTGTTTGGGTTTTTTTTTGTGGCTGTATAGCGGTGTAGTGATTTGGGCTGGACTGGCCACTAAAATTTTATAACGTTCAGTGTAGCCACACAATATAGATTTTTCTAAATCACCTTTGTCATAGCTTTGAACATTACTCAGAAGGATAAGTTACTTCTTTCCATGTCAAATCAAGGTATCTTCCAAATATGTTGTTCTGTAAAATACTGAAAAAAAAAATGATAACAAGTGAGAAAATAAAATGTATCTAATGCTGTTTGAGTTTTCTATAGATGATTTTTAATGATTTGAAAGTAGTATCTTTGTCTTAGATTGAAATGAACCACTTTCTACAATAGTGGCATAAGTGAGTGTCAGGTGGCTATTTGGCTAACACCCATTTGCTCTGAATTTTACATAAGTTCACTCAAAACATAGATGCATTTTTTTTTTCAGTTCTTTTTTTCTCATTTGTGGTCATAACTTCTGATCTGGAAAAACATCCAGTAGCAATTGTTGAATCATCAGCCAGTTGTTTTCTAGGAGCAGCTCTGAAACTGCCTCTGTGCCTAGCTGTAGAAGGATTTCCTTTTAATTCTGTTAGTCATCCTTCAAGACAGCGCTAGTCCCTAAATGTAAATAGGATAAAGACCTCCTAGGACTTGAGAGTGAAGTCATGTAGTTCCCTAAAGGAGCAAGGTGAAAAAACTTTGTAAAATAAAGACAAGGCTGGAAGAAAATAGCAACTACAAATGAAAAGGAAATAAGAAAAGCAACTTTCTCATTTTCTCAGTATGTTAAGAGTATTTGTCTTGATTAGGGACCTCCTGCATGTCAGCCAAGTGACAAAAGCTCTTTCAGAAAGCTTTGAGATTGCTAGCAGTTTGTTTTTTCCTCCTGCTTTATTCCCATGGATTGGGCGTTGCTAATGCAAATATGATAGTACACAAATTTTATATCCAAGACATGTAATAAGAATAGTTCTCAAAACTTTATCCATTGCTAAGGAAAGCTAACCATTGGCAGTACTTAAAGCATTGCAGGAGTGTTGAGTTTTTGATGATTTTTTGGTCATGTATTATGGTATTAAAACACAATATAAAAAAAATCATTTTACAGTGTAAAAATTTTTTTGTGTATGTGTTTGAGGAGAAATCTCTGAGTCATAAATTCTCTTTGTTAGCATGAAAAAATCTAAAACATGTGAATGTATAAATAGAAAAAAAAACCAAGGGGTTGGATATGAACTGTATAAACAGGTATATGTGTCTGGTCATAGGCAACCCAGCTAACTGAAAGACCAACTTGTGTGAAGAAGGACTATTCCAACTTCATGGCTTCTCTCAATTTGCGCAACCGCTATGCAGGAGAGGTGAGTACAGGATTTGTCATGAGTGTGAAGCTCTGGCATGGCTTTTCAGGGAATGATGTCCCTTCTACTGCAAACTATTGTGTACACAATGTTTTATGCATAAGCACAAAAGTGCACACTCTAAAGTTAAATTCCTTCAAGATAAAGGGTATGATTTTATGAGGTTATTAAACAGATTATTTTACTGTTGGTGTTGGAGAAAGTTCTTGCATTGTAGATAAAGCTAAAGATTTAGCAAAGTAGTAAGAAAAGATGTCTCTGTGAAGTTCCTTAATCAACGCATGACTGATATCAAGTTAGATCATGCTGTTGAAAAACCCGTTACGTTTTACAGGTTTCTGGAATGATTCAGTTCTCAAATGCTACAGGACGAACATCTGACCTGAATAAACTGATGGTCAAAGAGCTGAATGATGCTCTCGAATCAGGCCATACTGAATTCTACACCCAGGCCATGTTTAAGTTGACTGCACTGCTAATAAGCAGCAAAGGTAATGAAAAACAAATTGAGTTCCACTTTCTGGCTGTGAATGGCAAGAGCAATAAACTACAAAAACTATCCATATACAAACCCAGTACACATCAACTTGAAGCAAAACTGTTTTGAGTGTTTTCAATCAGGCTTATGCTAGGGAAAAGCCTTCTTAAACTAGAAGCTATTTATTAGGAATTGATTGTTACATACCGTGCACACCAATTTCATGCTGATTTGAAAAGCATTTTATTTATGCTGTTGGAGAAATCTGAGTGAATGTTTGTTTTCAGACTGTGACCCCCAGCTCCTCCATCATCTCTGTTGGGGACCCCTGCGAATGTTCAACGAACATGGCATGGAAACAGCGATTGCTTGCTGGGAGTGGCTGCTTGCTGCCAAGAATGGAATAGAAGTGCCGGTAGGAAGCAATTTAAAACTCTTTCCCTGCTCCTGCAAGGGGGCAAGAGGGAAAATTTTGAGAGATTCACAGCTATTGTGAATCCGTGTCAAGAAAGGATGTTAAATGCACTGTTAATCGCTGTAGGCTGCCCGGAAGTCTCTGTTCATGTGGTTTTGGAAGTCTGAGCAGTCTCACAAAGTGGGCTGTGGGAAATGGATCTTTCTCAGCAGCAGGAATTATGTAGCAAAAGAAATCTGTTAGAATCTCGGGTGTGCATTTTACTTTGCTGCTGAGATGCCTGAGCTGCTCATGAATCAAGTTCTGAAGTACCACAATTTATAGAGTGGTGTTTTGAAACAAATACAAATGAATGTCTCTGCTCATCAGTCATAGCTTCAGGTAGCTGGCATTGCACCCTTGCATAAAAAATAGGCTTGCAACTGTCCTGATCCTATAACAGGCTAGGCCAGCTGTATTTGTGAGGTGGGGGTGAATCTAATAGATGTAAAGCAACCCATCGTGGTGTAGTGACAGCCTGCACATAGCTGAGAAAGATGCTCTGGTAATCATTCCAGTTAATGGGCATTAAGTATTTAATGTGCTGGAGTCAGTCATCAATCTAAATTTACTTAGGTCAGTTTTCATGCTCATTTCAACGTTTAACTTCTTAAGCACGACTTTCACTTTTTGCTTAAGCTTCTGGGAAATTTCTTGTATCTTGTTGAGGAGATCAGATAAGCATCCTTAGTTGCTGGGCCTTCTTTCTACCGGAGGATGCTGTTCTCTAGAGTAGGTTCAGCTGAAGCGAATTGTGTGCTGTCTTTGTTGTGTGCTTCATTATGGACCAAACTGTATCCTACAGTACCTGAGAACCTGGCACACGCTTTTCTCTGCTGTACTGGTGTTGGAGGGAGTAACCTGTAGTAGAGAGGGAGGATGGATGGCACCAACTGATCTAACAGTTCAGTCTCCTTAACAAAGCAGAGCTCCTCTCTGCTGTTGCACTTAGTCTCCTGTTACTGAGGGAGTCTTTCTTCCCTTTGTATTTTAGGATATGAAAGAAACATTTTATTTCAGGTGGAATGTCTAGACCTGTCTCTGCCTCTCTGTTAACATTATAGTGAATTTTTATTGACATATTAGATTCTTGTTTGCACTGTGGAGAAAGATTGTGCTTCTCATATAAGAAGATGCTCCTGAAACAAGAAACACTGTTGTCTTCCTTCTCGCAGTTCATGCGGGAAATGGCAGGAGCCTGGCAAATGACAGTGGAGCAGAAGGTTGGCCTATTTTCTGCCGAGCAGAAAGAAGCAGATCCATTAGCAGCCTCAGAAGAGAGCCAACCAAAGCCTTGTCCGCCAGAGGTGACTCCACATTACATCTGGATAGAGGTGTGTAGTTCTGCTGAACATCCTGCATATGGCAGTGCCGCAGTGATGCTGTGTTTAAGCCACTCCACTACTTGTGATTCAGAAAGGGAGTGGAGTCATGGTGGTCATCCTTCTGCCCCAAAACCAGGAGACACGCTCTTTTTAGATGAGCATAATAATTGAGGGAAAGAAAAGTTTTGAAACAGAAAAGACTGAGTTGTTTTGATATGAAAAAAGGTCAAAGGAGGCACAGCACATCTTTCCCTCTTTCTCAGTTTTTGGTGCAGAGATTTGAAATAGCCAAATACTGCAGCTCTGATCAAATAGAGATCTTCTCCAGCCTGCTCCAGCGATCTCTTTCATTGAATATTGGAGGGGCAAAAGGCAGTTTGAATCGGCATGTGGCAGCAATTGGACCCCGATTTAAGTGAGTAGTGGTTTGCTTTTTCCTTGGTGGAAAAAATAAGGTTATAGAAGTGTGGCAGGGAAAAACTAAAAAACTAAATGTCTAACATGTCGGTGGCTTCACGTGACGAAAATTCCTTTAAAAGCCTGGAATCATATGGAGTATAAGCTCTCTCTTTTCAAAGCAGAAGTAGCTACCTCTACTTGAAAGTAATTTTTAGTGCTTCAGAAAACTTCTTGGGATAATTTCAAATAGCGTATTGCCCACATAATGGATCGAGTCAGTGTATCAGTTGGTGAAGATTTTGCGCCATCAATTGTTTTCACGTTTTATGACTTGAAGGCTTGAACTTTTTATAGTTCAGTAGTTACAGCTGTAGGAACAGGCTGACGATAATGAAAACAGTTTGCCAAGAGTTCTGAAACAGTCACTTTTCAGTTAGTTGAACTGAGTTATAGCTGTAGCTGTGGTTTGTATAGTGTTGCATTGGTCACCATTTTGGGAATACCAGAATTTTCATTCTCTCTTTTGCTTATTAGGTTACTCACTCTGGGGTTGTCGTTGCTGCATGCTGATGTGGTTCCAAATGCAACTATTCGAAATGTTTTGAGAGAAAAGATTTATTCAACTGCCTTTGATTATTTCAGGTACTTTTTTATTGGCAACTGTTCACTGAAAGTGTATGTGCGATGTCCTGAACCTTCTGTGATACTTCAAAGCAGCAGCTGTCTTTCTCTTCTAGTGATTTAACTTCCTTTCCTTTTTCACCCATTTTAACAGAAACTTTTCTTTTCCTTGTGTTTTTATGTAGTTCATAAACCATCTCAAAAAGGCTTAGATATAAGTTCCAGTTTTTATATGGGGTTTATAAAATAGTACCTTCGGGAGTGTTTCTGTTCTTTTCTCTTTCTGTATTTTGGAGTTTATTCAATGCTCAAAACTGTACCTAGATTTATAAGATTTAAAGAATTGCTGTATGAACCATGTGGCTGAAATGTAGTTTCACTCTTTTGAAAATTGACCCACACTGAATCTGATGATTTCAATGTTTGACATGGACACAACAGAAATAATGTAATTGATAGGAATGTCTGAATGTGAGGCAGTCAGTCAATCATAATATTAAATTTCAGGTGAATCCAAGATGCTGACAGACTGCTGCTCTAATTTTTCAGTTATAATAAGAAGTTTATACTCCTCAGTCAGAATAAAGTAATGAGGATAAAATGTGGTGATGTGTAGTCTCATCCTTGTAGATTCTGGTCAAAATAAGAAATATGACTTGATTATATTTGTGGGATTTTTTTTTTTCTAATACATTCAACTTCACGTTATTTGTATGATTTCTTTAAGTTGTCCCTCAAAGTTCCCTACACAAGGGGAAAAAAGGCTTCGTGAGGATATCAGCATATTGATCAAGTTTTGGACAGCGATGTTCTCAGACAAGAAGTATCTGACAGCCAGCCAACTTGTGCCGCCTGGTGAGTTCCTTTATGTGCCTTTTCAAAGTCCTGTTGTTTCTTTGATTGTGTTCTACATCAGATCTGTGCTCTGTTGTTAGATAATCAAGACACCAGGAGCAACCTGGATATTAATGTTGGATCTCGGCAACAGGCTACACAAGGATGGATAAATACTTACCCTTTGTCCAGTGGCATGTCAACCATATCTAAAAAATCAGGTATTTTTTTTGATTGTAACTGGCTCATTGCAGCCAAATCCATAGCGTATTTTATATGCAGATATTGCTTGAAGTAAATATTTACCTTTGATATTGGGCTGCTGTTCTTCTGGCAGGGTATTTCATTTCCAGAGCCAAACTTTAGAGAGGGAGCAAAAAAAGTCTCACTGGTAGAAGGCAGCAAAGTTTTGAAATTACCTGCATTTTTTGATAGAATGTTCAGTTGTGTAGTACAGGAGAAATAAGACTAAAGACCAAGATGTATTGAAATCCTGTCAGGAAACTGCTTGCTTTGTGCAAACATGACCCTAGTGGTTTTTGGGGGCAGCTGAGCGACATTAGATTGTGGTCTGTGTTCTTTGTGCAGTTGTAAACTATGTGCTCTTTCTTTTCAGTAGGCTATCATGTTCCTAGGGTGAATGCAGTACTGGCTAAATTGATATCCCTTTGGTGTGCTGTACTCCATGTGTTCAGAGAACAACTATACAATGAGTAGCTGCAGTGCTGACTTTCTGAAGTCACTCTGATCTAAATTTACAAGTGCTCTGTGGTCATTCTGTTCTTATGTTAATGTTGCCAGGTGAGGACAGTTTAAAAGCACCATTTACTGAACAAAAGCCACTGAAAATTTTTATCTTTTTCTTAAGGAATGTCTAAGAAGACTAATAGAGGTACACAGCTACACAAGTACTACATGAAGCGAAGAACATTACTACTGTCATTGCTGGTGGGTCATCAGAAGAGTAGGGAACCTATGAATTTTTAACACCCTGTATTTGTTGCAGGATACATAAGTTAAACTATGAAATTTGGAGTGGTTTTCCTTCTTCCAGAAAACACTTTTTTTTTTTTTTTTTCCTTTTGTTTTCCCTCAGGCTACTGAGATTGAACGCTTAATCACATGGTACAATCCACTGTCTTCCCCTGAGCTAGAGCTGGATCAGGCTGGAGAGAGCAGTGTAGCAAACTGGAGGTCTAAGTATATCAGTCTTAGTGAAAAGCAATGGAAGGATAACGTAAATCTGGCTTGGAGCATTTCTCCTCATCTTGCTGTACAACTGCCTACCAGGTGAGATATTTCAACAGAAAGAACTGCTGTAATTCCCGCTGCCTTAGAAGTTGAGTGAGTACTTTATAGTGTAAGTGTAACTGTAAGTACTGATGGCACTTGCTCTTGTTTACAGCCCCCTTGCATACTTTAACAGCCAGTTGAGATATTTGAAATTAGAAGAACTAGTTTATTTAATAAACTCATTTGGGTCAGGCTCCTGCCACCCGTTCTTTGCTAACACTTAGACAGTGGTTTGTTCACAAGAAATCATGCTTGGTTTTCAATAGCATTTAACCCATTAGCAGGCAGAGCATTTAAACAGTTCTAAAAGTATCTTGGGATGAAGTGTTCTAGCTATATATTGACTTACACTTCAATAAGTATTATAGGAGAATTAGCATAGTTGGCTCTGGAAGGGAAAGGAAATTCTTTTCCCCTTACAGCAATGGTAGTTTTTGCCGAGCAGAGTTCTGCGCACTGGTTTCTGCAGAATCCCAGCCAGTGTATTTCAGCCAAGAATCCAAAAGTGGGCTAAAATACAAGTGGTTTATACAAAAACATTGGATGAGGACCATTTATTCCTGAATCCTCTTTTGACAGCATATTGGTCCCTCAGTGTGCATTATTTCATAGTTGGGCTATTTGTTTATTAAGCATATACTTTTCTGTCTTTTGCTGTCCTCATCTTCACATAAATAGAAGAGGCTGTCAAACATTTCTAGTAACTTTATTGTATTCCTGTTAGATTTAAGAACACTGAAGCTATTGGAACAGAAGTGACTCGTCTGGTTAGGTTGGACCCAGGAGCTGTTAGTGATGTTCCTGAAGCAATAAAGGTACTTGCAAATATTTATATTGTTACAGGACCCCTCTGTGCTTGTTTCATTCAGATATATTGGAAAATACAGTCTTTACTTAACACAGTGTATGATCTGGTGGAACTCGATCATAGCATTACTGTCTGATACATATTACCCAGACATTACTGAGTGCTCTAGACTCCTAATGTGTCTAACCTGCCTTTTCAGTACCTGGTTACCTGGCATACAATAGATGCCGATGCACCCGAGCTCAGCCACATTCTCTGCTGGGCACCAACAGATCCACCGACTGGCCTCTCCTATTTTTCAAGCATGTATCCACCTCATCCTCTAACAGCACAGTATGGGGTTAAAGTCCTACGATCTTTTCCTCCGGTGAGTTCCATGAGAGCCTTGACACTCCAAGTAAAGTAATGGTCTTTGTCATTATGGCCGCAGGCTTCATTATAATATGAATGCCCTGGAGAGGCACTTATTATAAATGGGCACATCACACTGCAGAATGTGAATAGGTTGGGATGAAAAGCTCAAGTTAATTTTCCCGCATAATACTGGCTTGTTTTTGTATTTGTAACTTTTTTGTTGTAGATCACACTAAGCTGAATTCTTCAGACTACTCTTTTCAAATTGTTCCATTCAAATCTTCTCTCAGTGGTAAGGTGTTTCTTCTAAAGCAGCAGAACGCTAGATTTTTAGCATTTGTCAGACTTGCGTTAGGAGTGTAAAATACATGATTACTAATGATATTTTTGAAGGGAGTAACTGGACAAAAAAATAGTTTGAGGAGGCGGCATATATATAGTTTAAAATAAAGAGGCAGTTGTATTTTGTTCATCAGATAACTGAAAGAAGCTTTTCTTTGTGCATGTGACTCGTCTTCCTTTCTGACCACTTTCTTTTCTCTTTCAGGATGCCATTTTATTCTACATTCCACAGATTGTGCAGGCACTTCGGTATGACAAGGTGAGGATATGAAACAGCTGAGTATGAACAAACCAGATTTTTAAAGCAGCTTTTACACTTAAAGCTGCAAATCAGACAAAATTTAAACTTAAACCACTGCTGTTTATTATTGTCCTGTATCTAATACATAGTTGAAAAATTACTGTCTCTAGAGATTGGCTTGCTTTGGATACACCTCTCTTGTGAACAGGTAAACTTGAGAAACCAGAAGTTACATAACTCATCTGTCAAGAAAGAGATTTTGTTTTGGGAAACCCAGCTGAGGACTCTGAATAAAGCTTTTGAAATTCTGCATGAGACAAGCACAAATGAAATTTAATCACTATCCTTAATTATTTTGCTATGGAGTTAGCCAGAGAAGATGTCTAGGGGCGTTTTGTGCTTCATCATGTATATGAAATTGGATCTTAGCTTCATCTTGCAGAAGCCAGAAGTAAAGCTTGATGACCAAGTTCAGAGCTCATTAATGTGAGATCATTGTTATCTGCCTACAAGGTATGTGAGCTCTGGTCAGTGCATTACAACACTCATTAGTGTAGGCGACTGTTTTTGTTATTATTTGAGAACTTTGCATAGATGAGTATCCTCTGCAATGCAGAGTATGAACATCAAATATCTTGTCAGTTAGTATCAGTCAGAAGTAGCTGCAAGTAGAGGAAAGAGAATGCAACTTTTGGAATTAGTAGGATTCCTCCCTACACTTCCTTTGTAAATGTGTTCTTGCTTCCTAGAATTTCTGAGAAAATGAGCCAGAACCTGCAGTTCTTGCCACTAAAATGCGCAGTCTGTATGACGCTGTCTAGATTTCCGGTATTACAGGTGATGCCCAGCAAGGCACTGCCTCTATTCCACTGTGCTTTGTACAGAAACTAAAAAAATGCCCTAAACTCAAAAGAGATTTGAAATCCAAATAGAACAGATAGAAAATGGCACAGAAGTGGGAAGAAGGTTGGTTAGAATAATGGAATGTGTCAGTAATAAAGTCAAAACCAGTTTAGATCAATTCACTACCTGTTAAAGTACAGTGCCATTTTCAAAGGTGCAGAGCTCTTGCCTTTCTGTTCATTAAATATTTTTGAGTTTGAAGAATAGCTGTTAAAAGCAGTAATATTGAGTCTGCTAGAGTTGTAATGATCTTTTATACTTACTGGACTGGATATGATTGCAGATGGGTTACGTTAGAGAATACATCCTGTGGGCGGCTGCCAAATCCCAGCTCTTGGCTCACCAATTCATCTGGAACATGAAAACTAATATCTACCTGGATGAAGAAGGACACCAAAAAGACCGTGAGTGCTTTAAAATATAATCTTTCTTGGCTCTTTTCCTTGTCTCTGTTTAGACTATATCTCCTTCCTGCTTCTGTTGTAGCAGGAGGAATCCTTTTAGCTAGCAACTTCTATTTGTAGAGGTAGGGACCATTCTGTAGATATGCTTTACCTGACAAAATGCATCCAAAGAGATGCAAAAATATTTGCACCAGTACCTTTTTCTGAAGGTGTCCGTTTCCATCACTCATATCATTTAGCTTTGTGAAATAAACTTCTGGAACAAATGCTTTCTTTTTCACATGCAGCTGACATTGGAGAACTTCTGGAGCAGCTAGTAGAGGAAATAACTGGCTCATTATCTGGCCCAGCCAAGGAGTTTTACCAACGGGAATTTGATTTCTTTAATAAAATCACCAATGTTTCAGCCATTATCAAGTAAGTGTTGTACTTCAGAAATTGCATTCTTTTGCAGCTTGCTGTTCTGTTAATTACCAGCATCCTGATTAAGAAGCTAAGTTGCTTCTAGGGGTATTAGGATAGTGTTTTCAGGAAAAAAGGATTAATTACTTACACGATAAGAAATGGATTTTTTTTTCTTAAATGTCACTCAAGAGTTGTAGTAGGATGCAAAGGCTCATTTTAGTTTGACTTCAGACATAATTTATATTTGCCCTGATCTCACTGCTTGCACTCTGAGTTTGTAATCTGTCTGAAACAGCTATAACTTTTTACTCTGGAAGTAGATGATTATACATCTGAACTTCAGTTTTTAATCTGATGTTGTCAAATACATTGTGGTTGCTGACAGTGGAATGAAGTTCCATAGAAAAATAATGGAATTGGTAAAGCAGTCAGTCCTCCTGTCTGAGTTGAAATCCCATCAGTTTAGTTGTCAATTGCATCATTAATTTGGCTTTTTGGATATGCTACCATGTTCTACTCAAAAAGTAAGTAAAAATTGGTTCAGGCAGGAAAAACAGCACTTCTGGACTGCACTGCACACCGGAAAAAGATTTGGTGTTGTAAACACTGGATTGTTGATCTCCTAAAACTGGAAGTCCTGCTCAGAGAGAGATTCTCACTGCTGTAAAGACTGCAGTAAGATACGTAATTTAACTTTTATAATGCTTGCCAGTGGATGGCAGCAGCTTAGCACCAGTCTAGAAGCCTGGTTTCATCGCATATTTTTAAAACATTCTCTGGTGTATAAAAATATTTGAAAGTCATATAAAATTTATTTCCTGGAACATACCTTCTTTAAAATAAAGTTTTGCAAATCACCAGTTATAAGGGCATCAGGCTAAAGGACACCTATATCACAAACAATTAAATATCATCTCTGTGCATGTTAAGATGTTTTCACCCAGTAGGATCAGTTAAAAAGGAGGCGTTAGGATCTAAATATCTTGATATTTAGAATGAAATCAATCCAGTGTTTGTTAAAGTCATAATTAAGCAGTTGATAATTGTGCTTTGCAAGCATTGCATTTTTCACAATAGCCTTAAAATGAATCTGGTTTACATCTCCAATGTAAACACAACATGGAAGAGATGCTGTTTGCTTTGTAGATGGCATAAATGAATAAAGGTATCATCTGTGATGATTTCATTCTCTTAAATGTTATGTTGCTGCTTCGGTAATCTGCTGCATTCCTTAACATCAGAGCCTTCAGTAATACTTTTCAGTTGCATGCTGCTCCTTCGGGTGAGCATGCAGTTGTGGGACTGACTGCAATAGACAGTTAACACAAGTGCATGTGCAGACTGGGTAGTTGTGTGTACCAAACGTTAACCCTGTTACCAGTTATTCAGTTGACAGCTGCATTCATGCTAAGTATGTGAACAAATTAGGCGTGTAATGCCATAGGCATTTTGCTGGCTTGTCTGTTTCTAGTTAACAATGTTCTTTTCTAGAAAAAGCTCCACAAGGGAAAATTATATTAGTATAACTATAGGGTATAATAATGCTCAAATTCCTGTATAAGGAAGAGCCTTCATATATTCCATTTACATCTCTTATGTTGTTTGGGTTTGTCAACAACCTGTATGTCAAATCAATGTTAAATCTACAAAGCAAAAACTATAACTTCATCAAGATAGAAAATGTTCTGGTTAGGTATTGAGCCTGTAAGTTCTCTAGAAGTGGTGCCGTTAAGAGATCTTTGTTGTTACAGGAAGAAACATTTTTAGTGAAAGTTGTGTAAGTTTGAAACAAACTTGAGGTTCGTACATACAGTAATGTATAGTATGTAGATAAATAAAATATTGATCTTTTCAGGCCATTCCCTAAAGGAGATGAAAGAAAAAAAGCTTGTTTGAGTGCTCTGTCTGAGGTGAAAGTGCAGCCTGGTAAGAAGTGATTTAATCATATAATATAGTGGGCTTTTTGCATTCAACATGAGCACTGTATTTTCTGCAAACAAATCTTAAAATCTCTGCAAGTGGCAGTTTTCCATTTTGGTGGTGGTTGGTGGCTGTTTTTCTGTTACAGTAGGATTGTTTCTCTCTTGAAACATTTTTACCCACCCAATAACAAACTAGATAATGAACACCATGGATAAAAGTAGAAATGTATGCCTGAAGAGGGAATATAAATAAGCTCTTTTTATTTCGACCAACTTTTTAAAACAGATAAGGCACTTTTGAGAAGTCATGTTATCTCAAGAATGAAGCACATCCAGTTCCTTTCATTCTCCTTTTTCTCCCATCAGGCATTTCCCTTGAAATGTCACTGTCTGAAGGTCCTTTCAAATCTTGAATGTATGTTTTCCCAATCTGAATCTTTTCTTTAAGATGGAGTCTGGTTTTCCCAATCTCTATCTAATAGGTCTCAATTCTCCTGTCGTGTGTTGGTTCCTAAGGGTCTCCCCTAGTGCATTGGAACATGTTGCTACCTCTTATTAAGGACTTATTAGGGACGTAATAAGAAAAGTTCTGTCTGTACGTTTCTGCGGTACAGATTCTGCAGGGTTAGTTCAAAACTGTATTGTATTAGTCTCTGCTAGTCACTCACTCACTAATGCAAAAGATACTTCATCCTTTGTGGCTTACAGACTGTAATCTCCAGTTTATCTCTAATATTTTATTTAATTCAAACTATGTACTGAAGTTATAGACACAACA
The DNA here is from genome assembly GCA_028566535.1 of Scolopax minor. NCBI lineage: Eukaryota > Metazoa > Chordata > Aves > Charadriiformes > Scolopacidae > Scolopax > Scolopax minor. The sequence continues at coordinate 32,818,821 of JAOXNG010000005.1, read as the reverse complement.
CCAGTTACTCTCTAACGTGCATTTGTCGCAGTAGCCAGTGGATTTGTTCTCAGTGCTCTCCTCTGTTTTGCAGGCTGTTACTTGCCCAGCAATCCTGAAGCTATTGTTCTGGACATTGATTACAAATCAGGAACTCCTATGCAGAGGTACTATGCTCTCATTATATTGTTCCATTAAGTTAATTCATGATAGTCCATTATTTTTCTAGAAATTTTTGTTTGGCTAACTTGCACTCATCATCATCTTTGTTTTTATTACAATTCAGTGCAGCAAAAGCACCCTACCTGGCCAAATTTAAAGTGAAGCGATGTGGAGTTAGTGAGCTTGAAAAAGAAGGTTAGTAACTGTGTCTTAATCATTGACAACATTAATTGTCACCAATTCCTTTAATTGGTGCTTTTAGTGACCTATAGTACAGTAAAGTGATTTACATGTTGAACTTTATCTGCAGTAGTTCAGCTTAGAAATTAAGGAATTTAGGATCAAAGGATAAGGATCAAAGGAATAGAGAAGAAAATTCTGAAAACTTAGATCTGTTGCTTTTGCAAATTTTTTATGTCCCAGGAAGCAAGCTACGTAGTATCTTGAAGAAATTTTAATGTATAAATTGATCGCCTTTCCCTGTTTTTTAGACTGTAGCAAATTCCAGGTTTTGGCATTTTTTTTCTCATAATAAATTTTGGAGATACTCTAGCTGGTTAACTTAATGCAATTCAGGCATAAATTAGGTAAATCATGAACAATATTTTGATATATTCCAGTAGACAAAAGGAACTCTCTTACGGTATTCGTCTTGCAAGGCAGAACTATCTGTAGTGCACCTACAGTGAAGTGTTGTGGTTTTGAGTGCAGAGAAAGTTGCTAATGAGAGTCTGTGTCTGGGTTTTGCTTTGTTCTCTCCTTGCAGGTCTGCGTTGTCGTTCTGATTCCATAGATGAAAGTGCAGAAGAAGGGGTAGACAGTAAGAAAATCTGTTGGCAGGCAGCTATCTTTAAAGTGGGCGATGACTGCAGACAGGTACAAAGCTACTAGGCTTTGCAGTTATAGAAGACAGATTTGTAGGTAACAATACGTAAGAAGAAAATAATTTTTGTACAGAAATATTTTTCTCTAGAATTTTTAGAATCTGCACTTTTTATGGACTGAGGGAGAAAACTGTACCCCTACAGAAACTCTGGTTTTGAAACAAAGGCCATTCTTTTGAGACAATTTACCATGACGTAAACTTCTTTGTCAGAGTTTATTTTTCAATTGAACTATTGGTAACATAACAGTAGTTTCCAAGGTCATATCTTGTACATTGACATTTGATTGGTTTTGATTAAGAGGGAATGCTAGCCATTATACCTAGCGATATTAGTAACACTCTTATCAAAGAGTGATGGAAAAGTTTGTTCTTCATAGGTCAGTAGTTAAATCTTCGATGTTGCTTGCTAC
>JAOXNG010000005.1:32307345-32320273 GCA_028566535.1 Scolopax minor | reverse complement strand
AGGGAATGAGATTTGATTTCATTTCAATGAAAACATGGGTTAACCTGGAAAATAAAACTTGAAGAAATATCCCAGATAATGTGTAAATGTAACTTAGACCTGGAGAAGGATTAACAGATGAGTGTACATCAACAGCTTTTTCTAGAAAAGTCTCTTTTTTTCTAAAGTTCTTAATGTACATCAATGAAAGCACTTTTATCTGGAACCCTTGTTACTGTAACTACTCAGCTGCAGCAAAAATACTTGAAATAACCTGAAGGGTTGCAAGTTCTATATAATATGGAGTTAAGAAGGGCACAGTCCCTGTGCTGGTTTGGGTGTACTACTGGGACTGCTCAGCCTTATTCCCCCTGCCTTACTCTGAGGGCCCAGTTAAAGACTAAGCTCAGGGTAACACTTAGTAAATACAATTCTTGGTTACGGATTGTCTCACTGTTTGGTGGTGTTTTTTTTTTTTTCCCCCTCAAATACTTGCTATACAATATCACTCCGAACCCTGGTGTGCTCCATCTCCTGGGTGCGGGGTAACTTGGTTTCTTCTCTGTGGTCATGGGAAAAGCCAAAATACATGGTATATATAATTTAAAGCAGCTCCAACTGGCTTCCTAATGTGCTTTGAGATATAAGCATTTATTATATGCCTCACACTATCGTGTTTCTAACCTCAAGACAAAGAGAGAGGGTGTGCGATGAGTGGTGTTTCTCTTGAATGTTGGTCTGTTGTGGGAAAGCAACGAGCACAACATACTTCTTGTCAAACATCCTTTTGATTCTGGACCTTGGAATACCTGACTTTGGTACAGATTTACTGCTCCTCGGCAGAGAGCCGTTAATGCACGTTGTCTGACAAGGGCAGCAGCACACACCAGTCACCTCTTCTTTTTATTTCTGTTCTGTTTCGGCAGCAGGATCTCATTATTGCCTTAGAATTAATCATCAGCCTCTTTTCACTTTTTTTTTTTCCTTGTGCCCTTGCTGGTGATAAAATGGCAACCACGAGTCTTTGCAATGGCTTAGAAATAAGAATGCAGACTAATAAGGCAGTATAAAAATGTGTTGCCTGCGCAAGCGAATTCATAGTGATCTGTAGTGTTAGTTTTCTCTGCAACTGTGGAAGGACTTGACACGTTGCTTCATGTTAAAGTCGGTTGAATAGAAGTAGAGCACACATCTCTAGATATTTTCACCCTGTAAGCTCATGTTTTGTGGGCCTAGGGAGGAGTGGGAAGAGTGTTTGAGAACAGAAGCCCTGAGCTAGAGGGTCACCCGCAGTGGGTGTGCTGACAGGGGTTACCCTGTACAGCCGCCACGCGCACACATGAACCACTGCTGTAGCTTATACCCCAGTCACTCATTTGCAGGATACTTAATACAAGAACTAACAAACTGTAGGCAACTTAAATAAGTGTAATTTTGAAGTGGTGTTAGGTACCTCTTAGACACTACTGATTTGCATTGTTAACAAGTCTGCAAGTGCTGGATTTTCTGCTTCTTTGGTGAAGACTTCAAAGTGAGCGTTAAACCAAAATACCTTTCGAAGGAGCAGATCAGTCTTCTCTAGCCTGGGGAGCATTCAGGGAAAGAACCTACAGCTTTTTTATTTCTTTAAAGAGCAAATAGTTAAAAGACCTGTAGATGTGGTGCTATGGGACGTAGTGGACACTTGGCAGTGCTGAGTTGACAGTTGGACTTGATGTTGAAGATCTTTTTCAACCAAAACTGTTAGACTTGTTGGACTTAAAATGTTTGAAGAGCACATTAAAAGTGACCCAACAGTGTAAGTTCCAAAGTGCTAGAGAATGGCTTGTACCCACCAAGTTCCAGCAATTGTTCAGAAACTCAGTCAGTGTCCCAACAAATGGCAAAGCAGTGCAAATGCCTAACAGAAGTTTTGGAACCCAGTGGATGTATTGCACAGTGTAATGCTTTAAGAGCTGACCTGCTTGAAAGACTGTTAAGTCACCTTACAAAGTGCCTTAATGCTGAGGATTATCTCTAGTTATATGTAGTATTGAGGAGTTGAATCGGAGAGAAATGTCAAATGAGACAAATTTTTTTTTCCCTGATGCTTTTTTTTTTGTTTATAGCTTATGTTGAATTCCATATTCTGAATTTATTTGGCAAATCTGGATGTTTGCTGAGGAGATGATATCAAACATTGGAGCATTTGTATGTGTTTCTGGTTTACCTTAAGAATGATGTTCCTGTGAATACCATCTTCTGAACTAATCAGCAGTATTTCTTTAAATTGCATATTTGTTCAGAATACTAATCCAGGTTGATCTGTCTTAGCGTGTAAAGCAAACTAGAAAATGAAAGGCAACTCAAGAAAATGAAGCAAAAACCCCAACCTATGGACTTCTTTCCTTGCCATTCTTTAAAATGGTTTTCCCATGTTTGCAGCAGCTTGCAAGTTCTGCTTAAAGAAGATGCTGTTAATGCCATTCTGACTCGGCTGTGGTAATGCCTGCTGTACCCTGAATACATGCTAAGATGTCAGTTTCTCTGGGTGTTTTCAGCAACACAATCTAATCCGGTCTGTGGGGAATAATTAATGACAAAAGCTTTTGAGCAGCTTCCCTTCCCCCACACATGCCCTGAGGTAACTCAGAGCAGAAAATACACATTCTGCTTAAACTGAGACTTCCTTTTCTCTTGAAACAGGTAATCCTGGCGTTAGGGGTAATGGTGGGTTTAATTTAGAAGCGTAGATGATGTCTACATCCGCAGGTATGTGCTAATGCACGAGTGAGACGTGGATAAAGTTCCTTCACTACAAACTGTATTGATGACAGGTCTGTCGGATGGTGTGAAAACATCATGGGACCAAGCTGTTGGAGTTACAGTCCTAGGCAGAGTTAAACTGTAAATTCTGCTTACACTGTCAGACATTCTAGGTACTTTTAGCTGTGCTGAAACAGGGAAGTTATGGATCTAGTAGATCTTCCTGTAGGAAAGGACAGGTAGTCAAAGATGGGACAAGTGGTCAATCTCTAGCCACAAAGTTAACTCATAAATCAATGCAATGAAAAAGCAGACTTAAAATAAATTTGTTTTAACTGCGAATAATAGTTGAACTGATAAATTGCCCAGCTTCTCAGTAAAACTCCTGATGGATGTGAGTCTTTACTGATGACAGTTGGTCACACTTGCTGGTGTCTTCTAATTCCTCTCCAGTGGGCAAGACACCTATTTCAGACTCAGAATTATGACAGTTCTAATGGAACTTTCTGCTTTAGTTATGATTTATGTCTGGTGCGAGCAGTCTTGGAAGTGCTGAGAAAGTCTTGCAGGGTAAAGGTTTGCATTTGTGCAGATGATGTGGGTCCTGAAGAAGAGCCGTTGGCGCGAGACTGGTTTGAACAGTTCTGCCTGTTAGTCCTCGGCGCTGCCATTTAAAGAGTCTTCTTCCACTCCCTTTGAGGAGCTGACACACAAGGCATTTAACCTGTCAGTCTTTTAACATTTGTGTCAGTATAACTGAATCATACAGCACAGAGTGTGAGAAACTTAGTGCTGGTAAAAACAAATGTTTGTTCAGTGTTAATTCTTTTTTTCTGGTTATGCAAAGTACCCTGTTTACAGCTGAGTGACAAGCTTAGCAAGCAGTTCCAGTGCCGCCTTGAACTGTCCTTATCTCTAGTAATAGGGTGCATCAGGAAGTAGAGCTCTGATCGTAAATCTTTCTTACACCTAATCAGTGTTCTCTGGTCAAGAGAATGTCTATGTGACAGACGTATACCTTTTTTGTGTTTGAATTCGGGCTTTTGGGGAAAAAAACTCGTGCAAATGAGAAACTATGACTCTCAAGCTCTGACAAGAAATCTACAAGAAAAATCAAAAGGCACGGGAATTTAAAAATTGATACCTTTAAAATGCTTTTACTGCATCGGTGTATCCCACATGGGTGGATGGCAGCCCATTCAGTGCTCGGTGATACATTGATGTTGTGATTTTAAAGGACAGCCTGAGTTCCTAGATGCAGGTTCTCTGTTCCACACCATGATAACACAAGTTGCCACCGGCTGCTGCCAAGTTACCTGTGAGTGATGCAAACGTGGAGGAGCTCGCTCTTCCCAGCTGGGCAAAGAAACTGTAGTTCTATGGAATGTAAATGGAATATTTAGCCTCTAAACTCCTACATAGGTTGGAAAGATGGTATCAAATGAGTTGGCCAGACTCTGCTAACAGGAAGCAGTAGTGGTGGTGGAATAGAGGAGCTTTTCACAATAGGATGTTTGTGAACAGATTTTCTTTCTAAAACCCCTGTCCCAGGAAAAGGTTCTATTTGTGTTGCTTCTTCCTCCACCGATAATCCTGAAAATCAGAAAGTAATGAAGATGCCCATTTCTGAGGGAAAAACAACAACTAGGAGAGTGTGGCATATTTAAGACAACAAAGTTAAGGGTGCAAGAAAAAGTCGTCTTTAAAAACATGTCAGGAAAAAAGAACAGCTAAAGCACTACTTCCCAACCTGTGGTTTGTATTTCATTTGGCTGGAAGTTTTTTTCAGCTTATGAAATGAGAGGGGAAGAGCTTCTTGTTCTGGTATTCCTGGCATCTTGTTACTGCCCTCTGCTTAATTTTGAGAAATGCAGGGCCAAAGAAGAGCTTTTATTAGGTGATATTAAGTCAAGACTAAACATAAACTTGGCAGAAATAATTGTGTAAGTAGTTCAAAAGTTTTCCTGAGTGTTGATTTGTTCTAGAGTTGTCTTTCTCAGCTTGCTGGGGAACTTCAAGTATGGCATATAAGTAGTTTAAAAGGTGATTGTGTAGGACCAGACAAGAAAACACATTCATTTGTATGCAACTGGCATGTATAATTACATGTAAGTAGAGAAATCAGCACATGATTAATTTAATAGGAGAGACTATTTCATGGTGCAGTTTGAAGAAGGATTTGTGAATTCTACTTCACAACATAAAGTTTTTAAAGCAAGGAGAAATGGCTGCAACATTTTTAATGCAGGAGTTTTTACAGTAGCTTAACTAAAAATAATGGTCATCGTGGCTTTGGAAGCTTTCTCTTAATTTCAGGTACATGGATCAAGGAAGATCTGGTTTAAGTTTAGCTCTTAATGAATAAGAGAACCCTTAAAGTGTTTTCTTAAATTTTGGGGTTGCACAACTGCAGTTGTCTAAAGTCACGTGGAGTTGAATCGGGCAAGTTCATGGGCAGTTCTTGAGAGTCTATACATGAAGAGGGTTTTGTTCCCATCTGCAGGAAGTGTTCTGTGCTTTGTTACGATTGTGAGACCCAGGCTCTAATTTAGAGCAGTGCTTATTCTATAGGAGCTACAGGCTGTGGGTTCTGTACCGTCCTGCCAGTTTGTGAGGTACTTTGAGGAGTATCTGGGAGAACTGAACCAGCGGTGGGGTGGTTGGTTTGTTTTAAAGGAGGTGTGAGGATTACTGTCTGGCAGCGCTGGCTCAGGCTCTGCTCAACTGTGTCTCTCCTTTCAGGGTCAGTCCTACCTGGGGTTTTAGCTTTCATGTACCACACAGCCTATCTTTTTTTCCTTGCTTGGTGAAAAATAAGACTGGCAGTTCTGGCTAATGGAGAAAAATGCCTTTTTTTTTGCCTTTGCTATAGATGAAGAAATATGTTCTGTCAATTAAAATCTCCATTTAAGAATTCCTTTAAATGGTTGCTAAAATAATACTAAAATATTAATGCTATAAACTGTTAAGTAGATTTCCATCTTAAGGTGACATGTTATGAGTAGCTAAGACAGTTTAATAGAAGCAATAACAGAAAAGAAAAATAACAATGAAATGGGTCACTCACTGCGTGGTGAATCTATACCATCCTAAGCCAACTCCCATTGATAAACTGAGTATGAAGTCTATGGTATAGAATATTTCATTGGCCATACTCTCCTTCTCTCTGCTTTTATGGAAGCTGCAAAAAGTCCTTGAATAATGTAAACATCACTTTAGTAAAAACTAAAATAATAGGTATTATTGATACTCCCTTCACAGCAATCACAAGAAAGAAAATTAACTTTCCCAGCTGAAGCCAGGACAGTTAGGGAAGGGAAATTCTGGGGAAAAAAGTAATTAAGGCAGTTTAGGGATTTTTTTTTTTTATATGGAATTCAGTATGGAAGAGAGAAATAAAGAAAAATATTCATTTTGGTGTGATCCTGTTTGACTGGGAAATAATGACTATGTCTAAATTATCAAGTAATTCAGTACAGGAGGAACAAAACCAACAGATGAAAGCAGTGATGTGTCTTACATGTGTTTTGCATGTTTTACCTGTGGCAGGATCTAGTCACTCACAAGTTTTTCTGGGCGGTGTGTAGGTCGGGGCTCTCTGGGCTCAGGCTGAAGCCTTTATGTGGAGTGCACGTAGATCCAGACCCAACACTCGTCTCTCGTCCATAGCCTGGGTGAGAGGTTTGAAAGCATATGGCTGTGCTTGGGCATTTGATCATAACACTTGTTTTATTAAAATAAAGCAGAGCTTATAAACTGCTCAGCTGCATTTCCTGGATGCCGTATGCTGGTTTTATGCTTGGTCCAGAATTTCACTGGTCTTACATCAAGTGATGCAACAAACTTGGATTAAATCATCTTTTGGGTGCAGCGGGAGAGAAGAGAGGAGATGGAAGTAATTCCCCTTGAGCTAAAAGCAGTTTATTTTAATTAACATGAAGGATGTCTAGGAAAATGAGAATTGATATTTTGCAGAGGGGGATAGAAAAAAGTATGTTTTGTTTGCATTACGGACATCTTACTCTGAACAGTGATACTTGACAACTTAAAGTTGTTGCTAGAAATACAGTGTGGGTGAAAACTTTGCTGACCAGGCTTTCCTGTAAATAATTGGTATAAAGTAATTAATCTGAAATATTTCATAGCTGCATTACATTTATATGCTTACTAGCATGCCCTTCTGGCACTATTTTTTTTGGTCAATGGGTTTTTTTTGTGTTAACAAGTGTTTACTTGTATTAACAAGTGTGATTATTTTTTTTAACTACAGTCCTTCCAGGGAAGCCAGGGACGAGCCTACCTCTTTAATTCTGTGTAAGTATGTTGTTATGATTATACACACTACCTACAGCATGTATTTTTTTGGGTATGCTTCATAAGTGGAAAACAGTGGGAATTAATGTAGCTGCACTTTGCCCTGTTTGTTTTAACGTGGGCTTTACTCACCAGCAATAGTTATTAAAGAGCCTACTGAGCTGATTCGTAAGTATCCCTTAGTTTATCTTACATTTTAAGAAATTCTGCTAATAGATGAAAGTTTAGGGCAGACTGTTAATAGGAAAATCCTTTTGTATATACAGTGGTAACTGTCTTGAGTAAGATTTACCATTCTGAGATATTCCAGAAGTCAAAATATATTGTGTGTCTGTAAATTTGCTTTGGACAGCTCTGTGTAGTGTAAAGAAGAATTTTCCAGTGCGATAGATACATTTGTGGGTTAATGTTTCAGTAAACTTGGTACATCTTAAATGACCTTGAGTACTGCAAATGTGCTGGAGGCTAAAGGTCTCTGTGATCCTATCAAACCTAATATTTGCAATTTTAGGCATGTCCTGCCCATGATATAAGGCTCTTTGAATTTATTAATATGTGTATTTTAAGATACTAATATGCAGATTGCATTTTGGTCTTTATTTTTCAGCAATTTATGGTGTTGCAGCATTTTGGGAAAAGAAGTGCAGTTAAGTGTCTTAGTCTATTTTAGACCAGGATAATGGAACTAAACTGCAAAGGATTTGATTGCAGATCCTTGAAGTTCTTTTTATATACAGTTGTTCAGTGGTGACTTGGGACTTCTCGTATAATTGCAATAGCAAGAATCTGGTAATACAACAGCAAAAAATGGCAAAATTTTTCTCTTGTATAGCACTGTAAAAACTTGGTTTAGTCTTGCCTCACAGTTTCTGCATAGAATCTTATTCATGAAAAAGCTAGCTTGATGCAGTCCTTTCATGGGAGGTTTTGTTTTGATATTGCTATTTGTTCATCATGGCTTAGTCTGCTGATCTGCAGCAAAGAAATATTTATGAGGCTTTTTCCTTGCTGCTATTTTGGAGTTAGTTCTAAATTCAGCTGTTGGTGCTGATTTACAGGTACAGACTTCCATCAAAGAGGTCTCAAACTGTTCCTGAGGAAAAGCCCGAATTACAGAGGTGTCCAGTTACTGCTTGTGTTCTGTTCTCTGAGAGTTTAACCATTTCCTCTGGCTTTGTTGATGGGAGTAAGTGGAAATCCCCAACAGTTTGCTGTTTAGACTACCCACTTGAAAAATCAAAAAACAAAGCCCTTTTTTTTTCCTGTCCTTCAGCTCAGTGTAGCAGAGGAAGTTACTTGTACAGCATTGAGTAAGTTAGGCATTTCTTGCATTTTTTTAACCATTTTTTGTCCTCTGGAGGAAAAGAAAATAACAGGTAAGGAAAGAAACACCCTCATGCAATTAATGTAGCTTCTTTTTTTCCAGGGTAAATGTGGGCTGTGGTCCAGCAGAGGAGAGAGTTCTTCTGACAGGTTTACATGCTGTAGCAGATATCTATTGTGAAAACTGTAAAACCACTCTTGGATGGAAATATGTAAGCAATTTATTTAAGCCTTCAATAAATGTTTATATGTTGAAGCACTGATATTTGAGCAGGTGGTTGAGGAGCACCTGTACTGGCAGTTTAGGGCAGTTAGCTCTAGTGCTTTCTTATATATCAGACTGGAATACAGTTTTGCTTCCTTACATCTGCTGGAATGCTGTAGCAGATAATAACTTTGTTCTGGACTGCAAAACAAGAATGAGCTATAGGTGCTATTACAGCTCTCTCATACTCCTGTAATACCTTTTTGCAAGATTACCAGCCATGTACATTAAATCAGATGGAAGATTGTCAAAGTGGGTCTTTAATATCTTGGGTTCCAAAAGTTGGTTCATATAGCAAAAACATGAGTTATGATAAAAGGTACTGAGCATGTGTGTGCTGATTCTGGTGTCTGGAAAGTTACCAGGACACTTCCACAGTTACCTGTAATGTTTGCAGCCGTTCTGCAAGTTTGGTGTTTAAACTGCTTCATTTCCCCAGCTTGATGCAGCATCTCGATTTTTCTTCTTTCCAGGAACATGCTTTTGAGAGCAGTCAGAAATACAAAGAAGGAAAATTTATCATTGAACTTGCCCACATGATAAAAGACAATGGCTGGGAGTGAATCGCCACCTTTTTCCTTTTGTTTGGACAATATTCTGTGGAACACGCTTTACAAAGACTAACGCAAAGTAAAGGAAGAGCTTGGCTAGAGTGGCCCTGAGAATATCACTGAACTCTGAAACCTCACAAATGAGTAGTGTAGTGTAAGTGGCTATTTCAGGCCATGTTTGCCTTTTCTCCTTGTGTAAGTTCCCTCTTTTTGTACGTGTATTATTGTGTGAACAGTTGTTTTGGAACATTTTGGATGACCTTTTTCTAAACTCTCTCAAACTAGAGAAACAGTTCACTAATGGAAAACGGATTTTACTGGTTAGTGTCTCTCTGACCTATGCCTTTAACGCTACCTTCTGCTGTGCATGCTTCTTGCCTAAACACCCACACTCCAGTCCTGTAGAAGTTCTGTATCTGAGCAGTCTGAAAGAATGTATGGGATGGGGTGCTTTTTTATATGTAGCAATTTCTGATGTGTTTGGCAGTGAAGAGGATGCAGTATTGTAGTTATTAATTTCTTTTTTAAATTTGAGTGTACCACAACCTATGTACATCTTGTAGGTGAATTGGTTAAAGGTACAGTGCTCACTTTAAAAAATATTTCAATTGCACTGACTGAAGTTAGCAGGTCTCATGTTTTTAGGAAAAGTTATGCTAGAGGTTCGGTATCTTAATGAAATACCATAGAAGGATTTTCAATCGATAATGCTATAGAATATGTTCATTTAAGACCAACGTGTTCCCTAAGGAATTTGCTGGAAAATAAATTTATAAAACTATAGCTTGCAAGATTAAAAAGGCAGAAAAATATATGCATCTTCTATTTTGGAAAAAAAAAATTAGTCGGTGTATTAAAAAAGTTTTGGTACTGTACCTTTGCCAGTAACAGGGACTTGTGCATCAGTAAAGTTTTATGGCTGGTTCCATGTAACTGTAGAGTCCTAATGCACTGGACAAAGAGGTTGATATCAAGGAAACCTGTTGAAGTATTCTGCTTCTGCTATATTTGAACAAAAATACTTATTTTTGTGAGAAATGGCCAGAGCCTATGACATGAAAGTTAATATAGTACCTGTAGGAAAAGGAGGAGTAATAAGAAGGAAGGGAACTTTGACTCATTTTTTTCATAAAATAACAAGATAATTTTTAAAAAATTGGGGTGGGGAAAGGGTTTCTTGGTTTGCTGGCTAAATCATCCCCAAGTACCTTTTTATAAGAAAAATTTATATGAAACTCACCTTCTCTTTTGTTCTCGCACTGTTTCTTAAGTGGAATGAGTTAATGAGAGAAACTTCTGGAAAGTGTATGCACAGTGTTAGCTGCTGGTGACTGTGCGTGCAAATTCTAAGCAACTATGAAACTACATAAATTTGCTAGCTTTATTTTTCAAATTAAACAGTCTTTGAAGACTTTGTATTTTAATCCTTAATGCTTGAGGACAAAATGTTTGGAAAAATCCCCTTTAACACTACTAAATGCTATAACTGAAGAAGCCTTGCAATACAGAACCATTTTCTCTCAATAACAATTCTAATGTGGCACCTGCAAAACTGGTCACAGGTGCTGTTGCTGCTGTTACGTTTTTGGGAATCTCTGACAGGCTTTCTGAACCCTGCTGCACTTTAGAAATTTTGTCATACATGAAAAATTACGCCAATGGGTAGGGGCAATACAGATCTCTCAGACCAGCTTTCGGGTGAGGAAAGAGACCTTTTCGGGTGAGACCTCCTTCGGGAGAGGAGGGTTCCCCCACATGTGTGCGTTCCCTGCGATGCAGGCTGGCTGAACTGCACTCCAGGTGTCGTAGTGATCTACACCTCTGAATTAAACATGTAAGAACTAGAGAAGCGGTTAAAGCTGTTGGGTTTTGGTCCAGAGACCTGTGGTGGTACAGTCCTGTTCATCCTGGATTTTGTGGCTTACACGTCACTAGTCCCTGATGGCATCACCAGGCTGCAACATGCCCCAGTTACCAATGGTGCAAGGTGGGCTTCTGTGCTGCCCCATCTCTTGATCCTTTTGACCTGGAATTCTTGGGATTTTGTTTTCCTCCATTGTAATGTTTGTTGGCAACAAAGAGGGCACTGAATCTTCTATCAGCAAAAAGTTTGTGTTGGCTTCAAAGTCCAGTTTGCGACGTTGCTACTTGTGGACGCGCTGATGTGCAGTTTGTGTGCCTCTGGGCTCTTCTTATTTCCTGGCTCCAGACTTGCTGAGGCAGCACGCTGGGCTGACGACAAAGTCATGGCTGCTTTTCTAGAGAGAGCTGACATTAAAGAAAATATGTAAAGTATTAAAGATTTTTCTCTCTGAATTTGGGGGTTTGGCTATCTCTTGTTAGTAAGTCAATGCTGTCTCTAACACAGTCTGATTCTTACTTAGAAATTCAACCTCTTTCTTCAGTGCATTATTTATATTTCGAACTGGACATTTTCACCAAAACCTTAATTAACTTAGATGCCAAAGGTTGGGACTTCGTCAAGTGCTTAGCACGTAGAGCTTCAGACTGCTGGCATAAAGAGTTAATGATCTATAAGTGATGTTTATGGCTTTTAAGAGACCCAAACAAAGCAATATTCCTTTTGGTCTTTTAAGAGTGGATACTTAGAAGGAGTAAAGACTAGAATTGCTGTTTCATGCTGCCATGTAACAATTCTTGAGGCTCATTCTACTGAGGGAATATGTGAATTTTCTTCCTGTGTTGCTTGGCAGCATCAAGGACTATTTTCTCCCCTTTTTAAAGATGTAGAGTTGTTCTTACTGGTTTTGGTGAAAGTAGGATCCAGATAGCGATGGCTGCTGCCTTATGTGAAGAGGTCAGTCTGGTCACTGAACCGTCCAGCAGCCATTTGAAAGCAAAATAAACTTACTTGAAAAAAAAATTTTACTAAAGCATTTTCCCTCTAACCAATTTTTGTAATATATTAAAGATTATATTTAAAGTTTGTATGTGTTTGCTCTGGGCAAGTTTACTTCCCCTCCAACTTGAGCACTTTTGTTACTTGTACTGGTTATTTTTATTGTTGGTCTTAACATTTATTTTGTATTTTGTTTTTTATAAACTGTAACAAAAAGCTTTTGTGAACCTTTGTTTCTTGCTGGCTCTTTCTTGGACCAAATGAACTGACTATGAGCTGGCTTAGAAGAAATGTTCATTGGGATGCATAGGAATTTGCTAGCAAAAATGTACATGTATTGAAAGGTTTTTTTTTTTTTCCTCTGAACCTCTAAAGCCACGCCTGTCCTGAAGTAATTGATCATAATTTGATGTGACTTTAGCAATCTGACCACCCATTCTCTGTCTAGGTCCAAAATACAGGCCGTGACAATGCTGTTCCAGGGCCGAGTGCCTCCAAACACAAGGGTTACTCTCTGGCTGGTCACTCTAAATTAAATAAAAGGCAATGCTGCCGTCTATAAAAATTGTGTGAAGCTGCAGACTTGCTGTGAAATGAGCTGCAGGACGTGGTGAGGGATTGCACACACTCGCTGTGTGCTCCTGGCAGTCAGTAACATCCCTTTTACCTGCCAGAACACGAATTTCCCTCATTTGTAAGCTAAACGATGACAAACCGTATTAATGAAGTTTGTTGTAATTCCATCTTCATTTCCCCCTGGCCAGGTCTAGTGTAAGGGCCCACCCGACGGCCCACCCTGCGGCCCCTGGCCGTCCCAGGGAGAGGAGGGGGGAATGGAAACCTCCCCTGGTCGTGAGGGGTTGGTGCAGGAGGTGGTGAGTGTGTGTGCCC
>JAOXNG010000005.1:31458245-31470632 GCA_028566535.1 Scolopax minor | reverse complement strand
CTGTTCCATAGGGATGTGCATCCTGAGAGGATTTTTGAGAGCCCAGTCCTCTAGTGGGGACAGTCTGGCAGGCTTGAGGGTAACCCAGGTCCCCACAGTCAGCCCATGCCCGCTCATCCTGAGCTTGGGTTGCTGATGTTTTTCCCGATGGTAAACAAGAATACTTTCTCCTGGGCTTTCATAATTGCTTGGCCTAATACTTTTAGTATTTTTATTTACAGGTTTGGAAGTGTCTTTGATCAGGCTATTTCCAGCTTCTGCAGCTGTTTGAGTCTTATTTTCTCCTTCATTCTAATAGAATTAGTTTGCCTCACTTGAGACGGGAAAAAAAGTGGTACCTCATTGGTAATGAGCAGAAAATGACATAATAGTCTTTCTTTCATGTCTTGGTAGCACTCTAGACTGTCAATATTTTCCTGATGCTTGTTTCTTTCCTACTAGTCTGAATTAGCCAAACATTACTCTGAAATAACTCCCATAAGAACTTTTGTATTAAACCATTCATTGAAACAAATCTATTTTGGAAGTCCTGCTTTATTTATCTTTACTGTGAGCTATTAGTGAGAACACCACAATCTTTAAGTTTCAGCTTGAAGCAAGGTTATCGTTTTATAATTTGCAGTATAATAGATAATCTTTATTTACTTTGTAGGCTATTACAGAATGACCTTGCACTGAGCCTTTGTGGAAGAAGCAAGATTTAAGCAGCGATTCTTCAATGTGCATCCTTCTATTCAAATTTGACCCACGACCAGTTTCAAAAAATGCATACAGGTAAAGATGGCTCTGGTTAAAACAGATTTGTTTCTATAACTTCTTAATACAATTTATTTTTGTAGCCAATGTTTGAATTAGAAACTCAAGTCAGCATTATGTGTTCAATTATGTTTTTGTAACGTGTAATTTAATGAGTTTCCCCGTTGAGAACGTGCTGGTTTTAGAGTATGTCGGGAGACTCAGGCTTTGTAATCATGCATCTTTTGCAATTGAAATTTTGTGTAATAAACTAACAGTCATGTTAAAATTTTATGTAGTTAAAATTAATTAAAATTTAAAATTTTAGGTAATAAACTAACAGCCACATGTATGAAATATTTAGCCAAAAGCTTAAGAAAAAAAATGAGCATCCATGCTTCTGGGGAAGTTGTTCTGGATGTGTTGCTGTCATACAGTGACTTTCCCAAACATTAAACTTCCTGTAGTAATTTTCTCTCTCATTCCAGCCCTTAATTTGAAAAGTTCATACCCGACATCAGTATCTTTGGGTCCATTCAGTATGTCATAGGGAGGCAGCACTTGGGGCCAGTGAGCAGACTGGAGAGTTCGGCTGGTTTCTCTATTTATCCACACTCTACTGGTTCCACGTTACTTTGTGGGGTACAAACACTGGTATTCATCCAGAACCATCCTCTGGAATCACTGTGCCTTTCATTCAGTTGTTGTCCTGCCCTTTTGTATTGAGAAGCAGATGCCATTCCATAGAAAGAAAGGAAATGAGACCCGAAACTGCAGTTGTCCATAGAGCGCGTTCCTTTCTGCATCTGGAATCTACATTAAAAGGGGGTTTGTTTATGATGCGACTGCTGCTGAATTAATATATCCATCTATTTGGCCTGACTCTCCTTGTGTTGCTGGTTAGCAAAAGATAAATTCATCAATTTGGTGCCTCTTGGGAAGATCCCCTGGATGTACAGCCTAGCTGCTTGCCAAGTGAGCTTTCTGCCATAATCAATATTTAAAAGTAAAACTTGCAATAGTTCGCGTGCTATAAAAAGTTGCATCAAGATTGAAATTATTGATTTATAGCAGAAAACAGCTTGCTATCGGTGTCAAAAGAGGAAAACACTTTTGAGATGCTTTGGCCCAAATTCAGGAATAGTTAATTGTATTTAACTTTCTCAGACCCTTTTGTTAAGCGATGTCTTGCTCTGTATCTCTGGGAGAGATACTTGGTGCCATCTGTTTCGGTGAGAAGTGCCAGACCATGGTCTTCTTGAGGTCAGGCCCTTGCAACTTGCTCTTCTGCCATTTCCCTCTGTGTTCTCTCTCCAGACCTGTTTGTAGTGAGGTTTAGTGCAGGGAAACAAAGCTTCACTCCAGTCCGTTATTGCTGTCAGAGGTAACGCGCTGCCTGTACGTGCCTCTGAACTCTACTGGGTGCATCTTGCAAATAAATACATGTTTCAAGCTTCAAAGCTATAATCACAGTGTCTTTTTTTATGGAACTGAATTACATTGTAGGAAATTGCTTTAATGGAGTGATTTCTCATGTTTTCATCTCTCTGCCTGTTAAAATAAATCTTAATACGTAAATCCTAATACAGTTGAGTTATTTCCGCTATAAAAACAGCTGAATAGGCTTTTTGCCATTTATTAGATGAGGGTCACTTAATATTGCTCCTTTTCAGTATGATTATGTTTAATAAAAGACAAAATGAAGATGTTTTGATTATAGTGGTCCCATATACAGGCCTTGTGCTAAATTTAGGAGTCTGTGTATTAGACTTGAGATGGGGAATATTCAATCACACCAGAAAGACTTTGCTTATTTTTGGTGTTTAGCCAAACAAAGCACGGTTTCATGTCAAGATTTATTGGAGGCAAAATTTAATTGGAGCTTCAGGAAATGAGAAATGCACTTCAACCAAACTGGTTTTTAACAGTAGAGATGTTTATTTAAGTAAAGATCTGTAAAAGGAGTTTGCATGCTGTTAATGGAGGATATTCAAGCAAGGTGATAGAAACTTGTTAAAACAGCTAAAAGCCTGTAGATCATAGACTAGAATCAGTAGAAGAGGAGAAATAAGGCAAGTCTGAAAAAATAATGATTATTTGGCATTGGAAAGATACAAACGTACATAACCTCTGCTTTCCAACAGATGCTGTCTTTGCTGGGTAAAATATGGAGCACTGTCCTTACAGGAATGGTACTTTTCAGGAAGACCTGTCCTGTCTTGTATGTCTGCTGCTTCTTAAATATCATGTTGAACTTGGTCTTTCAAGTCTGCAGATGCCATTTATGATAATTATCAAAGCGCAGAGCAGAGGGAACCAGGCAGAGCCAGCAGAATTTTCTGTCACTGCCATTTCTTAATAATGTCTGGTGGTTTTTAATATTTATATGTTTTCTAAAATAATCACATTTTAGATGGCACATGAAGAGCTGCAACACGCTTTTTGTCAGGACAGCACTTGGTCTTGGGGAGTGATGTGTTTATTTCTAAATATAAATAATGGATTTCATCTGGCAGCATTTTTCAATTGCACATGATTTTTCATAACTTCTTCCCACCTCCTGAATGTGCATCCTCCAGGGCCCTTGTAGTTTCTGTGCTTCAAGGGCTGATTCTCATTAACGATTCGACTATTTTGTCCTGCTGTTGTAGCAGAATTCAGATAATGGAAGCAACTACACATGGGGAAAAACCCACAAACCAACAAAAAACAGAGAGGGTGAAGAGCTCCACCAAAATACCTCTTGATTGTTTCAAAACCCCCTGCCTTCCCCCTTTCCTTCTCTGCCTCCTCAAACATCCTGTCTCTTCTTCCAGTGAATTTCAGTGGGGCTGGACCTTCGAGACTGCTACAAATTTCTCTCTGTTCTAGTACTTGCAGACAAAAACATCCGACTGGTATCTTTGAACCACAGAAACAGAGCTTTAGGTGTTGAAGCTCGGTTAAAAAATACCCTGGCTACCTGATCCTAAATAACAATCCACTATAACATACTCTTGTGCTCCAGATTTTTTTTAATGTTACCTATAAATCTGTGGATTGCCTTTAAATTTTCATTAATTAAGCTGTAACCTCATATGGCGAGGAATCTTCAGATTGCTCGTGTGATCTTGACCCAGCCTCTTGCAGCAGAAGCATTGTTCTTTGGAAATGGTCACAGGGAGCTGGAGGCGCCGAGCGTGGCGAGAGGCGAGAAGGCTGCGCCGGAGCGATGGAGGTGATGGTGGGTGGATGAAGGACAGTTTCACACCTCAAATGAGCTGGTGCTGTGGCAAGAATTGGATTCTCTTCCCGCCTGTGCTGTGAAATTCCTATTTGTAAGTAATAGTATCCTTTTCCCCTGCTGTTCCACAGGCTTATTCTAGCAGCCAATCGAGATGAGTTTTACCACAGACCATCCAAATCGGCAGATTTTTGGGACAGCAGCAATGAGATCCTTAGCGGTATGTATGTCTTCTTGTTTTGAGTGGTTTTCATACAATTTGTAAGGGAATTGTGGCCTGGATTTTTTTGTTATTTGGGCAGCGGTGTTGCATTTCTAATAAGAAAGGTGCTTCTTCCCTGTACATCTGGGGAAAAGCATGTCCTAAGTTTGAAAGATGAGCTGTGCTGTTTCTATCTTCTTTGTGTTTTAGTATCTTGTGGGTTTTTTCCCATTTTACATTCTTTAACTGATTTCAGCCCAAGCAATGCAGTTAATTTGTTCATCACAAACGGTTGCTTTAGCTTTGTCAGATACACTGAAATACTTCTTCAAATAGGTGGAATTAGTTATTCCACAGACTCATTGCCTGTAATAGTGACTTGAGATCATTAAACCGAGCCTCAAGAGAGTGAGAGCTTTCTCATTTCATATTGGTTAATAACTTATAGGCTACAGAAATATTTTAGTCATTGATCCATCAGTTTGTTAGCTTTCATGTCTACATTTTGCTAAGCTGACAGCAGCGTCGCTCAGCTGTTGGTTTCCCCTTTGTAGGGAATCTATTGGAGTCGTTCTAAAGTGTAATCAATACTTCTGCCTTTCCTCAGACACAGAAATGAAGCTCTGGATGACAAAGCATTGTTGAAATGCAAGATTTTGACATTGTAAATACTCCTTCCTGATGCCAAGTGTTATTGTCATTGGCACGGAGGGCTGTGGGGACAAATGGCTCCCTCTGCACCACAGCTCCCTCCCTCTGAAGCTCAGGCTGAGGCTTCTCTTCTGTGCCAGGCGTTCTGGATGCTGCTTC
Organism: Scolopax minor; assembly: GCA_028566535.1. Taxonomy (NCBI): domain Eukaryota; kingdom Metazoa; phylum Chordata; class Aves; order Charadriiformes; family Scolopacidae; genus Scolopax; species Scolopax minor. Next base: position 31,465,662 of record JAOXNG010000005.1, on the reverse strand, counting down.
CCCGGTAGGTAGCAGTTTAAAATGAACAAACAAAGAGCTGTCCTGAAAACAGAAAGACCCAGAATTTTTGTCTTCTATACCCTTGTCAGCTCTGTCTGTATTTGGCATAAGGGGTCGGTCTGTTTCCCATCCAGGGGGGTATCTGTGGAGACCCCGTGAATGTGTGCCTTTGAGCTAATAACGTCATCTCCAATGAAAGCAGCAACTTGAACCAAAATAAACCAAATTTATTCTTTGTGTGACTTAAAAAATGTAAAAGCATTTTGCATTTACAGCAGTTTTGGAGACCATGGGTCGCTCTGTGTCAATCCCTGGGCATTGCTCAGCAAAGCTGCGGGGTTTTATTTGTGAGTCTTTCAGTCACAGCAGAGAGCAGCAGTGGAAGTGATGTGTAAAGGTGTGATATGGCTGAACCCAAGGTTGAAGTTTTGGATCCAGAACCAAAGAAGGAATTTGTGAATAAGGATCCAAAACCTGTTCTTTTAATCTTTTATTAAAAGTTATCTTATGATATGATGGCTCAGAATTAAGGAAGAATTGTAAGAGTTTTGCTTGTGGGCTTCGGTTTTATGGGTCTCCCCCCTCAATGTAAAATACTGTTACCAGAGGCCAGGAGCTTTATCAGCTCCTGGTACGTGGAGCCAACTCCAGATTTTTTTCCCGTTACTTGTGAATTAAAACTTCCAAATAACATTAATCTTCTGAGATTCGCCTTTGAGCTAAAAAGCATTCTGAGCCTACTTAAAGTTTTATATGTATTTTAGCATACAGGGAAGGCTTATGATTTTGCTTTTAAATTTAATTTTCTCCTTGTCTGTCATCTATTATTGCAGGAGTTTGGAAAATACTTGGTGCAGAGTTGGAGGATGGGTAATTTGAGTTACTTCCTTTGTCCAGGAAGATAGTCTTGTACCTACTAAACTTTATTCAGCCTGATCAAGGCACAGATTTCAGTTGAGGTTTTAAAAAATGAATGCAATAACCTAATTCTTACTTATTCCCTTAGGTCTGGACATGGAGGAAGGAAAAGAAGGTGGGACGTGGCTGGGAATCAGTAAGAAAGGGAAGATGGCAGCTCTGACAAACTACATGCAGCCAAAGATTGACAAAAATGCAAAAGGAAGAGGTATGAAGGAGTAGAAATAGAAGGAAATGGACAGATAGAGTAGTGGTGTGCTGTAGACAGAGTTTGTGAGCTGATGAGTTTGAGCAGCTGTGGACTTGGATATCCATACTCCAGTCGGGCAGGCAAAAGTAAAACAAGATGCAGCGCCTAAAGCCTGGCGTTATGTTCAGACCAGAAATGCAGCTCCAGCTGTCTGCTCCTGAAAGTATTTCTCATTAACAGTCAGGACAACCAGACAAGCATCGACCTAGATTTAGATTATGGTAGACTTTTAAGAAATGTGTATGTTCTTGTACGAAGACTGAAGTCAAAGAAACGCTGTGACTTGGCGTGTGCTGGAGGTTAACCTAAAAGATCACTGTAGTTTCTTCTCCCTTACACATTGATTAATTGGAGGAGCAGAAATAATAGGAAAAAACCTTTTCAGAAGGAGTACATCTGTGGGTTGCTGGGTTTTTTTGGTTTGTTTTTTTGTTTTGTTTCTTTTTAAGTAAAACTAGGTGTGTTTGTAACTGTCATCTGGTGCTGCCCTGGGAATAGATTGCAACAGCAAAACATGTTGTACAGAGAAACAAACGAACCATGTCATTTGTATTTCATTTTATGGCCATACATCAGGGAAATGAAGCAAGGCAAGAAAGAGCTTGGGAAGGTGGGAGGAGACAAAAGGCACAGCCAGTAAAGAATAGTTGCTAAATATGAATTATGTAGAAATTTTAACCAAGAGCTTTTGACTGAGTTCTTCAGAGTAAAAGTCGAGCTCTTAATGTGAGTGATCCAATGCTGTCAGCCTTTAAAGGCTGCTTGGGCTGGGTTTGGTTTTTCCCACTATTACACCCTGTTGGTAACAGGAATCTTGTGTCTTACTCTCAGTTTTACCAAACCTAACAGAATAGTGAGCTCACACGTATGAGTTGCTCTATGTACTTCTCTTCCTTAGGTGCTCTTGTCACAAACTTCTTGACGACAGATCTGGACAGCTACTCTTACTTGAAGAAAGTTTCAGTAGAAGGACATCTTTACAATGGATTTAATTTATTAGCAGCTGACTTGAAGTAAGTCTACAAAATATCACAGTCCATGTGTCAAAGGGAGAAAGATAATGGCAGTGGTGCACATACCCTTCTTAGCACAGAGGTGTAACGACAGAGAAGCTTGTCACAAGCTAAAGCTGGAGCTCTTCTGTTTTGCTAATTGTCACGCAAAGTACCAGTGTTGCTCTAGTCATAATATATTTGTTATTTTTCTGTCTTTCACTGGAGAGCTATCTTCTAATCATTGCTTCTCGCACATCTTGTGACTCTTGCCCTAACAGCCCATAGTCAGCCTTTCCCCTGAAGGCTACGTGGTTTGTGTTTTGGAGAAAACAATACTTTGGCTCCATAATTTTTCAGAAATAGTTTGTGGTTTTTTTCTCTGAATAATTAGTACATCTCAAATGCATTATCTTCTTTCAGCTTCTGTAGCTGAAGAGAGAACGTTGGATACTTGATATAGTCAGTGTGGTTGGCACAGTCCTTTCCATTGCCCATCCATGTGTGTGCTCACGTGTGTCTGGAGCTCCGTGTCCATCCATGTCGCCCTCCCTGTGGTTTTGCCCAGTTTTCTCTTTGTTGGGATCCTGAGCTTGGAGGAGGTGATCTTGAAGGCTTATGCATGGTGCTGCCTGGCCAGCTTGCATACACTGGAAGGCTCCCTGGAACTGAAAACATCATGGAATAAATAGCCTCTCTGTGTTTTCAAGCAAACATGATACTCAAGGTGTGACCTAGCAGGCAATAAGAAGGTTTGAGGTTTTGTTCTAATTTAGGTAAATAGAATAGTGGTAACAGCTGCAAGTGTAATGGTACTAAAGTAGACTCGGTTGCTGTTATTTGTTAAGGGGATCATTCACATTGGGTTTGTTTGTTTTATTCCTCTGAGCCAGGCTGCAGGGAGTCGTGTGCTCGATTGGATAGTCTTGCCGTGGTGATGCAGGTCATAATTCCTCGCTCAGAAAGCTGTATGTGATGATTAACTTCTCTGTTTTGACATGTCCTTAGCCCTGGCTATGCTGGTGAAATGAAATTCTTGGCAAGCTAATGATGCAGAGCAATTTCTACAAGACATGTAAACTTGTCATTTCGGGAAATTAGAAGCACTCCTGAGAGAAATGTACTATAGAAACGGAAGTTACTTTTCTATGTAAATGGAAAATGTTATTGTAGTTGATGCTGTTTCATTGGGCCACGTTACTGTGCAAAGTGAAGATGGAAACCTGTTCTTCACGTGTTCTTCTGTTGTGTAACAAACAGTGATGGTGACTGGCTCTATGCGAGCGGTGGGAAATGGAGAGGAAGCTCAGAAATGGAGCCCTCTTTGGGGGGTGTATCCGAGCCCTCGGCACCGTGGAGCGTAAGGAGCACATTTAGGGAGAGATTTACAATGTTTGGGTTTTCCGGTATACATACTTCAGGCAAGAAATTTATATCATCTCTGAGTATTATTTTGATGACAGAAGGGGTTATTGGGTGCAGTGAGGTGAGGAGAGCTGGAAACCACCCTGCTGCTTGGAAAATCTATTGTTTATCCCAGCAGTTTTGTGTGACTCTCATTTCAAACACACGTGGGCTCTGACACTTCCAGTGTCATCTCTTCGCTCTGTGGCATCTCAGGATGTCAATTTAAAAGCTATTAATTTAATTTCTTTTTTTTTTTAATAAGTATACTATATTGGAAAAAATACTGGATACTTCTAGGTTTTCTAATTTTTTTTGGTTTCTCATCTTGATGTACCTGCTGGGTGTCAGTCCCAACTACTTGTGCCATTACGTTAAAGGTACTGTTATGTTCAGTGTATGGCATCTGGCACAGTCTCTCTTTGGGGTCTTGTGTGGCTGCACAATCAGCTCCTGAGAAGGCAGCACTGCTGCTCCCCCATTTGTGACCCAGATAAAGTGATGACAATAGGAGCCAGTAGACTTTTTTTTTTTTTTAATCCTTTCCATAGCTGACAGTCGAAAGGGAAGAAACTAAAACTACATAAAAATTATGCTCCTACATGCATCATTCTGTCAAAAAAAATGTAAGCAATAATAAACATGCTAGGAAATATTCTAAGCAGCATAAATCTCAGTAGTAATAGATGCATCACAGCAGCATGAAAGCTTCTTCTCAGTGCTGGTGAAATGTAAGCAATGTCCTGCTGCCCATGCCCTGCCTCCGCCGTGGGGCAGCTCCAAGTCGTGGTTCAACAATTGAAAAGACAGTATTTAATGCACCAATAACATTGTTTGTGTAATTGTTGGTGTCTTGACTGAAAAAAAAAAAAAACAAGCCCAAAACAAAACCACCCCACTATAAAGACCTTAATGATTTTGCCTTTTTAATTTGTTTTAATGACCCAGGTCTTCATGCTAAAACAGGCCGTTAGCAGCCGACTTTGTCCCTGTGTTTTAGCTTTGGTTTACTTGTTCTCCCTGTGCTTAATCACTGGCTGTATTGCATTAATCCTTACTTATGGATTATATTTTTCAAAGTACTACTGCTTGCTTTTGAGATAAAATATACATCATTTCCTCCGTGCAAGACATCTGCTCAGTAACTGGAGGTGACCTAGAATGTTCGACTCACACATGGCTTTTTCTGTGCCCCCCATGATGGAAAACTGGCTGTGCCAGAGCTGTGAGTCCATGGCTGCTTCTCTCTGGCATGTGACTGGGGACGAGAAGTCAGGCTGGGCTATTAATGACAGCTCTGCTCAACGCTCCCCTTTCTTAGCTGCCCAGGGGTTCTTTTAGCATTAGTGCTAATTGTGTGCCAACTCTTACATAAAGAGCGCACGGGGAACGCTGAGGGAAGGCCTGCCATTGCCTTTGAGAGGCCATAACGTGCTTTGAGCAAGATGATTAACACCATCCTGGTTTCAGTGTTGGGATCACTGAGCTCAGACACCCAGATCTCCTCCTAGAAGCTCTGCTGATCCTTTGAACTCCATCCCTTTTTCACTCCTGAAAGGTCCCAGGAACCTCAGACACGTGGCTTAGCATTTGCAGCCAAATAAAGCACAGCTCAGCCCCTCTGGCTGGCTCAGGCTTTTCCTGCCTCCTTGAAGAGGTGGCAGAGTCCAGGTGAGGGAAGGGTGTGCGAGAGCCTTGTGTTTGAAATTTTAGAAAATTTAGGGCGTCTAAAACTTTACTTCTGCCCCTAAGCCAGCCCCTGGCAGCAGCCAGTCCAAAGAGGTGGTGGGAAAACGATGCTTCCCATGATGGATTCTTTTTGATTTAACGTGTCCCCTTCCCCCGGGTAAAGCAATCTCTGGTTATTCAAACATACAGATTTTTGTCATTAAGCCTGGCTGCTTCCCATGCAGCAGTTCTGGGGTTTCACTGAATTTTATTACAGTATATTATGCTTAGAATGATAATGGTGCTGTTTGACAGTGGTGGATCTAATCCAGTGTTTTGAGGAGGAGAGGAGTAGAGCTCATCAGTTCATCTCTGCGCTGTGGTGTCAGGGTGGTAACGGTGGGAGAGACATCTTGCTGGGTTTGAAGATTGCATGAAATTAGAGCGTAATCAAATAGAGAAGCTAATGGTTTTTCAAGGAGAAATTCTTATTTATATTTTTCAGTACCACCAAAGGAGATGTAATTTGCTACTATGGAAACAAAGGAGAGCCGGAGCCTGTTTTCCTAAATCCTGGTAGGTTTTCTCCAGAAAGCTCTGATTGTTACTCTCTGTTTTAAAGGAGTCAGAATGGTCAGAGGGACCATCTGGCTCTTATTGCTTTCTAATCTTACAACTTATCACGTAAACTCTTTATTATGGATTTCATTAATGATGTTTAAATGTGATGACGTGTAAAGCTTGAGGGGTTGAAGTTGCTTTACAGAAATAAACTCAACAATATCATGATTACAAGTCGTTTTGTGCTTAGGTCCTGGAATACTGGAGAGTTTCTGTCACTTATCTTCGGGACCAAAAAAAAGGCTTTGCTATTTCCCTGATTTCACAGGGAATGTTGTGTTAATAACAGCGCTGAAAAATCTCAAATTTAGCTAATTTTAATAAACTTAAAGCAGTTATGCTCTGAAGTGGGTATTTTGGGTGGGTTTTTTTATGGTTGTGTGTTGGTTTTGTGGGTTTTTCCCCCCACTAAACCAGTCAGCAGTAGTGGTCCAGAGTTGTTGGGAAATGGTTAAGTTATTTCATTAGAGTTCCACCCCTGGGGGTGACTTACTACCTGCAGGGCTGTTGTCCTTGTTTTATCACGGGACACACGTCTTCGATACGTAGTCTAATGACCTCACTTATTTTTGAAGCAAAATGAAAGCTGGCAATAGGATGAATAAGCCAATTATCATAAGAGATTCGTGATGAATTTGCTGATGGAATCTCTCCCTTGGACTGTGTGGGATAAGATAACGATGAAGTTATTTTTGCAAAGTACTTAAGTTCATTTTCTTTGCTCCAGAGCTTAATAAGTTATTTGTGTTTTTTTTTTTATGTACAGGAATATATGGATTGAGTAATTCTTTGTTGGATACACCGTGGAAGAAACTTCAATATGGGAAGCAGCTTTTCACAGAAGTGGTCAAGAGGAGTCAAGACCTCACCAAAGAAGACTTGGTGCAGGAGCTTCTTACCGTGATGAATAACCAAGAGCCGTAAGAACCGCGACAGCTGGAATTTACTCAAAATGCCACGTGGCCAGTTTGAAAATTGCATGTAGAAACTACTTGGAGAGAAAAGAAACTTTTGCCTTCTATTAACTCATTAAAGCTGGGTAGAGAAGGGCAAAAGCGGTGCTGTGCTCTCCACAGAGCCTGACGTGAGGCAGTGGGGATTTTCCAGCAGCAGCCCCAGTACACACCGTTGCTGCAGTCAGTGCTCAGCCAGCGTTGAAATGTCTGACATGGGGCAGGGCAAAGGAGGTGCTGGGGCTCTAAATTCATACCATGGCTCACCGACCAGGCACTGCCACATTTAGCCTGGCTTTTTTCCTCTTCTCGGGGGGATTTGTGTGGAAGCAAAGCTGTTTCTGGCACATAGACCCACTTGCCTGACTCTATCAGCTCAGCCTTAGCGCCAGTGTTCATGTTTGGGGCCTTTTTCAGTGGTTCAAAGTAAGAACTCGGACACCCGAGCAATGAGCAGTAGTTGGGGAGTCTGCTGAGCCCTCTTAATTCCTTTTCACATCTGGTGGCAGATCAAGTGATTTCTCAAATCCTTTGGTGTGGTGAGAGCCTGGCCCAGGTTGCCCAGAGAAGCTGTGGCTGCCCCATCCCTGGAGGGGTTCAAGGCCAGGCTG
>JAOXNG010000005.1:31279171-31289309 GCA_028566535.1 Scolopax minor | reverse complement strand
AGCAGCTGGGACAGGGGGAGGGGGAAGGATATAAAATGCCTCCGATTGGGGGGGGAGGGCAAAGGAGAGTGGATCTGGAAAGTGCTGACACCTGTGTGTCTTCTGCTAAAGAAGCTGGAAACAGTGCAAACCTGGACTTCAACAGGGACCTCTAATTAGTAGGGCAGGTACGAAATCTGCGGAGTTGCTAATCTGCACAAACCATACCTCAGGGTCTTCTTCTTGACCCCCCCCAATCCCACAGAACCGAGAGGAGATTGGCTGGGTCAGGGTGCACCTGAAGCCGGCAGAACTCTGAAATGACAAACAATAATATCTCTTTTGTAAGGCTGTTTGTCACAGGGTATGTTTTTAATACCTGTTCCATTTCTATCAAATGAATTTCTTAATAGTTTTATTGTAAAAGGCAGTCAAAATACATACTGTGTCGCACCGTCATTTGCTAAGACAGGAGAGAAACTTGAACTTCTGGGCTTGTCTTATGAAAAATGACCCCCATTGTCAGCAATTAAAGGCAGTTACCAATCGTTTTTTGCACATAGCCCTGTGCTACTTCTCATAGAATGTTTCTGCTTCTCTCTGGGATGTCTTACAGTTCCCATTAATCCAAACACTGACATTTGCAGCATTCAAACTTCAGTCATACCACATTTCTCAAGTGAATCAGAAATAAGAGATGGGTGAATAGATTGCCTAACATTAAAGGACTGTCTGAATTTGGTGAGTTTTTTATTACAAGGCCAAAGAGATGGAAATGCCTTCGGCAAATGTTAGTTTCAGTGAACAAATGTTATTTTATATGCTCAGTGCAATAAGATCTCACTTCTAGTTTCTACATTTATAGCATTCATTTAATTTCTCCATCAGAAATGTGTATGATTATCAGTCTGTCTTTCCTTTCCCTTTAGCAGTACTGGCTCACCATGTCCTGGGTTTTCTTCCCAGCTGAGTCTCTCCTTTGAGCTGCTGTTTCAGCCTTCTCTCACAAACCTTCTATCTTGTCATCTTTTTCTGCCCATGTCTGGCTATTTCAGAGAAGCCATTCTACTTGATACGCCTTAAGCAATCGTCATGGAAATAATCAAAAAGCCATTTCTAAACCAGAGAGATAGAAAATGAAGTAGTTAGTCCGACACTTCAGCACGTCATGCTTGTACATGCATAGAGCGTAACTCAAAAATCTGGAGTTATGGGAATGGATTTAGGCAGGATGGAGCCGAAGAAGCGGGAGGAAGGCAGGGATTACACGCTGCCAGCTGCACAATGCGCGTTCTTTGTCATATCACACCATCATGGTTGTGCTCTAGACCTCTCCCTCCATCCCCACGGTGGCCACGGCCCATCCTGATAAAATTTCCAAAGGGATTGAGTCTGCCACGCTTGACAATGGAACAACAGTTTAAAAACTTCACAAAGAAAGAAAACAAATGGGTGTATTAAGGAACAGAAATTCTTAGGGGGCCACATCATGCATTCTTCCTTCCAGTGATAAAGAATCACAAGGACAAGCAAGTGTGTTTCCGTCTCGCGGCTTGGGACCGGCCAGCAGCTGCAAAGCTGTGGCTAATCTACCATGTTTGTATTGGAAGAATAAAGAGAAAAAAGGTACAAAATACATACTTTTAAGCATTAGAAATAATGATGACTGGCTCTCACACTCATAGCCTAATCTGCCTGCTTCCAAGGTTTTCCACAATGGGTCTGGCCAGTTGGATAGCATTTACCTTTTTTTTTTTTTCCCCTTTAAAAACAAAAAAGGAAGAGCAATGAAGTGATTAGCTTGGAGGTTAGTCATCAAAGTTCCACAAGAACAGGAGGATCACGTATATAACAACTCACACAGGGAGCACAGGTACAGAACTCCACATGTCTGTACATTCCCAGGAATGCACATTCTCACAGGGCAGACAGATGCTCAAGTCAAGGTTTGATCAAATGTCAGGTGAGTATTTGCTGTAATGACTCTTTGGTTTGGACCAATGCTAAATAGAGCTAATTTTTAAACTACATGCAGAGAGCTCCTGCACTGCAAAGGAGGAGTGATCAAGCTCACCAAGTGGTGAGCATCACATCAGAATTTAACTGGCAGATTTACCAGATGGGGAGTTATTTCCTAGCAATTCTGAAAATTGCAATTTTAAATAATGATCATTCTTTCCTGAGGGTTTTTTTTTCTTTAGTTTCTATCAACTGTTGCACTGGGTTTTTTTGCTGTTACAGTATAGGCATCAAACCTGATCATTTTGGCACAAGGGCTTTTGTTGTATTAGTATGAACTGGAATAGGAAAGCATTGAAATGTAGAAATGCGGCACTAGTTTTTTGCCTGGGTAGGTCTAAATCAGCCTGATACTTCCCCAAAACATTTATTTTTTTATTTTGCACCATAACATCCTATGGAACGAGCTGGTTTTTTTCCTTGGCCAATGATAGGGCAGTACACAAACCAGCTTTTGGTTCAATCGATAAAACTGCCTCTTCAAAGCAAACCATTGCACTGCTAAAAATATTTTTAATAATGACCACAGAAGCCATATTTGTCTCTTTGATCTCCTGAAGCTTCTTCTGGTTTTAATCAGTGTTCCCACATGAAGAACTGTGGCAACCTATGATAATAGAATCCCTATTTGCATCCGTAGGGAAACAGAAACGTTCTCATCCGAAGAAGGTAATTTGGCCCTTCCACCCCCCCCCCGGCCTCTGTCACGGCCGGGGTATCTTGGCATCACTTAAGTGGTTTCTGCCCTTTCCTCTGTGCGTTGCTCTCTCATTGAAGTGTTTCTGCTGTCTAATTATACCCTTTCAATCAAATTAGAGGCTGCAGCATCTGGTTAGTGCCTGTAACTGTTGCCATCTGCACCTAGATACAGTGCTTTCATTTAAGGAGGAGTGCTTAAATCGCAGTCCCCAGCAAGAACGAGGAGAGGAGTTGAGGTAGAACAGCAATGACTTAAAGCCCATCTTAGAGCACCGCGCCAGCACATGCATCAGGCGACCGACACCTGGCCATCACCGGACCTGGCACCTCTAGTTCCATATCCTTATTTTCTGCCCCAGCATTTTTCTGACCCCTCTGGAAGGTTGTAAGAAAAGTAAGGGAGAACTGAGCAGGCACTTGAAGGAACCTATCTTTCTTGCTCTGGCCTTGCAGAACATTTCATCTTCTGGCTGTCACACCACTGTAACAAAACCCAAGATTTAAATAGCACGTACCTATTTACCTTTCATTAATCTGCAAATTTTTAAGAGAAGACCTTGTTTCCTGTTTGGCAGTAGCCGGAAGGATGATTTCTGGCCTGGGCAGGCTAGTTTTTGATTGAGAATTGTGAGCCTTTCATCTCTCCGGCCACAAGCCAGCACTCCAAGTAGCTCAGAACTAAAAGCAAACAAAACAAAGTCACATTTTTTTTTTTCCCAGTGAAATAGTAGCGAGTTTGTCATTCTGAATTTTGTCTCAAAAGCTATGTACACGCCCCAATCTTAGAGGAATACTCTAAGAAGTCACTTAAACTGTCCCAAAACCTCCATCTCTTCAGTCTGCAATTTGTAATGTCACTAAATATATGTCTCTGAGAAAATACAGGCTTTGGAGAACACTCAGAAGATTTATAAGATATCCCACTTGTCAGCCAGGAAAGGAGGAGTGTTTGAGCAGTAGATAGCTGCTTTCTCTGCTTTTCATCCCATCTGTAGAGAAAAGGCTGCAGATGAAATTCCAGTGTTCGTATTGTTTCTGTCTGTGGTAATGTGGCACGAAATGAGAGTTTCTCAGGTAACTGGGCCTCTTGCCATTAAGGACTTCAGAGATTAAAACCGCTATTTGGAAGTCCGTCTTAGAAAACTATTGGAATCCAGCTCAGACCCCAAAATGTCAGTGTTCTATCATCAGGGCTTCATTCAGTAAAAAAGCCAGTCTGTTCTATTCTGCACTACCTTAATTTTTAAAATGATGCTAAAGTGGCGCCCATGTGGAGCGCAGGCAGCCCCACAGTCCCAAAGTAACAAAGGCAGAAATGATCATTGGAAGGTCCCTACATCGAAGAAGAAACCGAGACAGATGGAAAAAATTTCTACTACAGCTGCTGTTTGATCTTCCAAATGTTGATCTGGCTCTAATAAAACTAATTGTGAACCTGTATCACACACTGAGCATTCACTCAGAGTGGACAACCGTCCCCAGGCTTATTTTCTGCTTTTTCTTTCTAGCAGTTGCCATTCAATACGTACTTATCTAGTCTCAGTGTTCATTTAAAAAGAAAAAAGTGAACAAAAAGAGTTATTTTTCTGTCAACCATGGCACCTGACGTGTTGAAAACAAACCAGCCCCAACAACACGCTGCTCTCCGTGTTTTCTCACTCATAAGCGTGATCCTGAACAGGAGCTGCTGGAACCTTCCAGCTTTCCAGCACTAGGGCCACTGCAACAGTTCTGTCTCTGATTAAGCCCGATCGCAGACATCCCCGTGAAACAGTAGAAGCAGCAGGGTCATTAGGCAGTTTAAATAGAATGAAGTCATCAGAGAAATTGATGTTAATCATGGATTTGACCAAACCTCCACTTCAGACTATGTCTGAAACCCAGCTGACTGAGAGATGAGAAATAGGAGATTGGAGACTTCAAGATTTAAATGCTCACAACTTCCTCTGCGTACTGTCTAAACCCTTGGTGATTTAATACAGGTTTATGGTTGACTGGATAGTTTAAACTGAGCATGAACTATGTGCATGGATGGAAACAACATGATAAATCCATCCAGCCCAGTGGCGCCCTAATGCCTTCTAGGAAGCCACCAGCTTTAGCCTCCACAGTGCTCCAGTTCTTCCCTTTACCACCCAGAGAGGACTAGGATACAGTGCAAGTTCTGTCATATTATACCACAGTTTTACAAAACTTGAAGGAATAAAGGTTGCTGACTCATAAAGATGCTATTAATTTTCCCTGAGCCACTGTTGTGATGTTAGATTCCAAGCGAAAGGCCTTCATGGCCTTCAGTAACATGGAGGCATCAACCACCATAAGGCCGCTGGACCCGGTGGGTGCCAAAACAGTAAAGGAGAGGTGGTTGGTGGTGGTTGTTTTATTTTTTTTCCCTTTCCCTTTTACATGATCATAATCTACCAAAGAGAAATCAAGTAATTTGAGTAAGGCCAAGAGTTTTACCAAAAGTGCTCAGTCCACTCTGACAGAACATCTAAACAGACTGTTCTGTTTAGATGGCCTCTTCTCCTGAGAGAAGAATAGGATGCTGAGAGATCTGCATCTATGTTAGTAGGAATTTTATAGAAAACTGGACAAAATATATCTCAGCAGATCTCAAAGCTGATCATTCAAGGCAAAAGAACGTATGACCGAGGGCCTGATTTTTAAGTGCTAGTACTTACTTGAAAAGATTGCACTCCATTGCTATGGCAAAATTATCATTAATCATTAACAAAATGGAAAATTCATAGCAAATTCCATGTAACACGAAAAGCTATGTATTTGATTTGCTACCAGACGCTAATTTCCATAACTTAAAGTTTCCATTTCATTTTTTCTGGGATAATCAATGGTTTTACATTGGGTCTCATGGCCTCCCCCTTTCACAAAATGAGGGGAGCTTCCCTACAACCCGTCTGGCACATTTGGCACATTTTCCCCAAATCTCCGGGTCGTGCAGGGAACACAGGAGGCTCCATTACAACTACCTGTTGTCTGGGGAACAAAAACCTACAGCTCAGAGGAACGGAGAGAGCTCCGGCTCTTCTTTTTGTGCAATGTCCTTACAGTACTAGCATAGTGAAGTTTGAAGAAAATCTATTTTTAAAAAAAGCTGACATGAAAATGAAAGGCAGTTGCTGCTGCAAGTTAAAGCATGGGCCAATCTTAGCAGATGCTATAACAGGCTGATGTTAACTTCGGCTGAGCCTGTGTGCCAGATCACATTCAGGTATTGTAGCATTCCTTACATTTCTGAGCAATGTTAGTACATATTGCTTCTCCTTTAGAAGTGAGATGCAAAAACAAAAAAAAAATGTTACAGCACTAAGCAAGAGTGGACATCTTTCCTGGATGTGTTTATCACTTCTCACAACTGCTTCTTTATACTGTACGTTTTTTTGTTTATCCGGTTTGAGTATGTTTTCCTCTCTTTTCTGCCAAATTCATCAGCTTATATTTTTCACCTATGGCACAGAAAAACTTCTACACTAACTGCAAAGCAAGAGAAGTATTGAAGAAAGTTGCAGCACTGTGGTGACTTTAAAGTGGGGTTTTTTCATATGTTTATGCAAATATCTGATGTGGCCTAAATACTGGAAACTCAGATTTGCATTTTCCAGTGACTTTCTGTAGCTCACCTGCATGGCTAAGGCAGTCAGGTAAATTAGAATAAGGAGGAGTATTGACTTGAAGCTTGTTTTTGTTAAATTTGATAGCTTTCTGTCCAAGGATGATAGCAGTGTACTTTCATAGCTGTACAGACATCTCTCCTGTCTGCCTTCAGCAACAAAATTCCATTTAATAGCAACGCTAACCTGCCTAGGCATGAAAACGTGCAGCGAAGGCACAAAAACATCAGCTTTCATCTGCTGTGTAATAAAACTATGAAATAATCATTATAATTGCACCATTCTGATATTTGTGGGCCCAGACTAAACTCATTTCAAAGGCACAAGTTTAATGATGCATTTTCCCTTCTCCCACGGTATTTCTAAATATGAAAAAGTATACTGTTAATATCAGGATTAAACTGGGGGTGGTTTTTTTCCTCTCCCAACTGCAGCCACATGGGTCTTTCTTGCCTTGTTTTGTGAAGTCCATCTGGTGAGGGACACCTGGGATGAGCACACTCCACTTGAGAGCACTCGCCCCTTCCCTGGGGGCAGCAGAATGTCTCTGCAGCTGGTTTCTGCAGAGAACACCATCAGATAAAAGAGGGTTTTGCAGCCAGCAGTTAGTAGGAATCATTAGCGACTCTCCCCGGTGCTGCTCTGTACAAAGAAACGTTGACATGTTTTAATTCTGTCAGGGACTGCTCTGTCTCAATGCTATTTCTAGATAAATGTTACCGAGTATCAATTATAAAGAGGATGGGCTTTATTTATGGTACGCTTTCTGGAAGATGGTTATAGACTCACAGAATGGTTGAGGTGGGAAGTGACCTCTGGAGGTCACCTTGTTCAGCTCCTCTGCTCAAGAAGGTTGCCCAGGACCATGGCCACATGGGATTTTGAGTATCTCCAAGGTCAGATTCCACAACCTCTCTGGGCAAACTGTTCCTATGCTCTGTCACCCTCACAGTGGTGACATTTTAACCAAAAATGTTTTGTATTTTTAGTAAAGGTAAAATTGTTCATGAATATGAATATTTATTTGATGAGATGTCATTCATAAGACATAGCAAAACCAGACAGCATGAGATTTCCAGTTCATCTGAGAAGGGGATAGTGTATTTAATAACTACAGAAATCATTCTCTGCTTTGATTTCTAACTTGCTGACTGTTAGGAAGTTAGGAAAGGAAACATAAATGGGAGAAAATACGAGCGAGGCAGAAGAATATTGACCTGCAAGTTTTTATCTGAAAGCACAAATGCTGCAGTAGCAAATCACAGTATCATGATTGTATTTTGCTGAAGGAGGTCCCTTTCTAAGGCAATTCAAGCCAGACAATGCCTAAGAATATTTCTAAATCAGGATGTAAATGTTTGCAAGATCCATGCCTACAAAATCTTTCACTTTGTAAAGTACAGATTTTCACAGCTCTAGCTAAACTGGCATGAGATTTTGGGTAGCATGCTGATAAGTGGCAGACTGATAACATCATCCAATTTCATTTTTGTAAAACTAACAAGCTAGGAGTTCCTCCCAATGATTAAACCAATGGGGAAACAGTAAAAAATGTGGTATGCTCATTCAGAAAATGCATGTTAATTGTATTAGCCACTCATCAGACCTGTCCTGTACGTTATTTAGTAAAGTAATGAATTCATAATCTCTTCAATAGATGTTTCTGAGAGAAAACTTAAATCCCAGACAGGGCCTGTAGTTGCCTAAACAATGCAGGAAACACGTTAGTGAAAGGGAACGTGGCCTCTTGGGGATGGGCTGGAGGGTGAGGGGAGAACACTGCAATGTAACCCTACAAACATCCTCTTTTTCCATTTCTGTTTCTTCCCAGAATGTTACACCGCAAACGGGGCTGACTATCGCGGCACTCAGAACCAGACCTCCCAATATGCAGGGAAACCTTGTCTTTTCTGGAATGAGACCTTTGAGCATCCGTACAATACTCTGAAATATCCCAATGGGGAAGGAGGGCTTGGAGAGCATAACTACTGCAGGTAAGAAATATCTCATTGCTACTAACATCGCCTATAAAGCAGTGTTAATTTAAACAGTTGACAAAAAATGAGGAAAATTCCTTTCATACAGTGAAGAATATCAGAATATGTAATATTCTGTAATATATCAGGATATGTAATAGTGGGGTTTTTATCCTGTAATCAGTACCCTGGATTGACAAGAGTAACTTTTTCATCCCATCTCTCACCCAAAGTCCACATCATATATCCAGTCCATAATTTCACATGATAGAGAAAGACATGGGATTACTTAAATGAAAAGGTGTTGATAATAAAAAAATTGATCCAAGGCAGAACTAGAGAAGCACTAGTGAATGTCTGTAGGATGCTCTAGAACATTATGTTTTTTTCCTCACCCACAAGCCTGCTTCTGTTACACACAGTATTTCTGAGCTTTGTGCTAATGAAAGTTATGTAGTCACTAAAAATTCTCATTTATTATGAGAATTCATTAGCTGTTCAGTGACTTAGAGCTGTTATTTGAATTCAGAAACTTAAGTGTCAGTGGTTACAATACCAGCTCAAACTTTTGTTCCCCTGCCTTCTAGAGAGTCCACTGTAACTTTGGCTAGATCTCAGAATGAAACTGAAATAAGAACTGCAAAATTTAGGAGCCAAATAAGAACCTACATTTAGGCCTTCAGAGAACTGACCACCTAAGTCTTTTTGCCCATCTATACTTGCTATGGAAATAGGTGGGGAATAACCTGATAGATACATTCCTCAAGCAGTGATAACCATCAGCTCATCTAGGATGCATATACAGTTGAGTGGTGTCTCTTAATGGGTAATGGGGATGGAGGTGTTTAAACCAAGAGATTAAAAACTGAGTTACCTGGGGCATAGCAAGAAATTTCTAATGTCGCCTTCGTGGGAAAGAGACCACCTCAGTTCTCCTGGAATATGCCTTTACTTAGCAGGGTGTAGGCTTTGTAGGGTAGAGTATATACACTTGCCACTTTCATGTTGAAATTGTAAGTATAAAGAAATCATAATAAATAATAAAGCAATATAAATCAGGGTAAACAAGGCAAAATTAATATGCAGGAGTTCAGCACAATTTCTATGTCACCAACGTAGGGCTCTGGTTATTCATACAAGAACTTTTCCACTAACATTCAATAAAATATTGACAGAGACAGCGCCAGCCAGTTAACCGAGAGTAAGTAAGAAAGCACAGAAAAGAGGTCTTGTCACAAGTGCAGATGTCTTGAGAGGATATTTCTTATTGAAGAACACTGGTGAAGGACAGGGAAGGAAAACACTTACTTTTTTCCAATGGCTGCAGCAGGGCTTCGAAATAATGCTGTTCAATGTGTTGTATCAGTGGACGCTGTTTTCAGCCGTAGACAGAGAATTCAGCATTATTGCCAAGTTCTGAACTGACTCTTTTGAATCAGTTCAGCGACTTACATGAGCAAAGAAAAATAACAAGTCCTACAAGAGAAACACCATATAAGCTGGGCGTTATGTAGAAAATGTCCTGGAAACCAAATAAACCCATCAAGCTGCCTAGTATCCGATTGGCATGTGAGCTCTGGAAAGGCTGTCTTCCCATCAAAAACATTTCACACCAACTTCACAGCCTCCCTCAGCCCAACGCTGCTACAAATAGCAGAATCAAGAACGTGATTTTGATTGTTGCTGTGTGGTGGTATCCTATTAGACCAGACCTACAGGGTCTTACTTTTGCCAGTCATCCCTGGGTAATTCTTAGAAACATAGAATGGTTTGGGTTGGAAAGGATCTTAAAGCCCCCCCAGTGCCACCCCCTGTTCCAGGCAGGGACACCTC
>JAOXNG010000005.1:30911755-30925159 GCA_028566535.1 Scolopax minor | reverse complement strand
GCTCCCTGCAGATAGCCTCCGTTCAGTTCAGTTAAACAGCTTTTTTAGGAAAAAAGAAGGTCATGTAAATCAGAGCATCTGAAATTATCAAGCATGCAGCAGATTATTTGTAATCTCACAGCAATGAAATTAAGTTTCCACGAATAAATCCCTAACAAGCCCATATTATTTTATTAAGGCATGACAACAATCTAACTAAATATAAATTAAGTGCAAATCTGGGGACTTTAATTGAAGGGTTTACCCAAAATGTTTAGCTGAACCATCATCAATTACCATCTCTCTTTTCTGCTAACAGCTGCACTGTCATCTGTGCAGAGTTTAAACAATATGCCATTAAGGGTACTTGAACACATACTTACCTTCAAACCTCTCAGAAGATCCACGAATTCAACCTCAGTCTTGTAGATCTGCTCAAAGCTGTTGCTGACTCGCAGCTACAATCCTGAGTGGGCATCCAACACATCCAGTTGTCATCAACAGCATGAGCTTCCATGTGTGTGTCAGAAGCAAAAACAGCACCAGATTTTTCTCTCCAAGATGCATTTATCACCGGTGACAGCTGCTGAGCCTGCAATGGTGCTACCCAGAGCGTCCATCCAGCACGAGAGCTTTTGCAGGCAGCTGCCATATGCAGCCACCGCTAACACATGTCAGTGAAGGGAGATCCTTCTTCACAGCTTATTCCCTGCCCTGGAAACCCTGGCCTCCCTTCCCATGCCTGGTGTTTTGTGCTCACCCCAGGGGGGAGGTTTCTCAGCCATCTTGAGTGGAAGAAGTGTTCTGGAGAGGCAGCAAGGGTGGCAGGCTGAGTCAGAGCTCGGGGCTGCGAGAGATTGCTGGGGAGGACGGTGGCTAAACTCATCTTGAGGGGGAGGGTTGAGGTGGGATTTTGGCTTGTGCGTGGATTGCTGTTGGTTTTGTGACAGTCTACAAGTGGCCAAGGGTCCCTGTGGGCTGTTTTGGCAGCTGCGAGCCCACGGTACGTGGGGGTGCCTTGCCCATGCCCTTTTCCCTCTACATCATAGATCCATTTGCTGAGGAACTTTCTGGCGCTGTTTAGGTTGAACTCAAGCCTAAGCAGCCTATACTATAGCTAGCCAAAGAGGAGAAAGAACTTGAAATGCAGATACAAGGAGGTTCCAGCCTGTTTCTAATGTCTCCCTGGAACTGCTCTTCACAAGCCACCAAGAAGCAGCCAGAGGAGACTCACATTTTCCACATGCTGTGGAATTTAAGCTTCTGGTGAAAAGTTTTGCGTCCTGTTGCCAGAGCCTCAGCTTTTTTTATGCTGATGACAAAAGGACTACCTGGTGTGGAGGAATTGCATTCTCAACTCACACAAAATTTTAAACCTGAAATCTTAATTTTCTTTTCTTTTTCCTTTAGGACTTCTTGATTGTTTCAGGAGTTTTGGGGTAATTTATGCCCTGTTATTTCACTTTATTACGCAAGATGCCAAGATTTATGTTAATAGAGGAAAATCCATTTAAAATGTCTCCTAATATATTTCCCTTGAAATACATGAAGATTACAGCTGCTGCAGTAAACTCATAATCTCTGAATGCTAGAATGGAAATGTTTGACATTAACAGGCTGCTTTTAGAAATGAAATATCTGTGGCAAGGACATTGAAAACTTACAACTGACATCTAATTGTGAGTGAATTTGAACTTTGCATGCTATTTGAGATTTGGGGGAGGAGGGGAAGTTAACTTTTTACACATACCTCAACACTTCTTGATGTCAACCAGAAACAGAGGCAGCAGAATTCCACAGGAGGGTCTGCTCCCATGGCAATTTGAAGTTGACAGGAACCAAGGAGCATATGAAATCTTGTGAGAAAGTCTGATCTCCTCTATTTTCTGGTCTCAACAATTTCCATGGAAATTGAATGCTAGGGAATGCATTCAGAGATTTAGATCTCAACTGCAACACAAACTCTGGAATGGTATGGAACAACTTTGGGTATAATTGAGTCTAAATTAGCACAGAGTTCCTGACATGCCCTCATTAAGTATATGCTGGGAGACCTTAAAAGTGGACAATCATCCTGCAGCTCTTTCTGTACTTTCAGAGTATGGAGTCATGTTACTGTGAAGCAGCAAATAGAGATGAAAATAAGTGATCTCTGACCAGATTCCATACTCTGCCAAAGCAGTTTCATGCCACTAAGATTTTAATAGCTTATCTCAGGATAAATCTGATGAGCAAAGATTAAGTTTGGGTTTAGAATAAACTGGCAAATTTGAAATTAAAGTATTATGGTAGGCCTGTAGTTCGTACTATGCATTAGCAATTTTTGGTGCTTAAATAAGATGAAGACCATTTTTGTATACATGAAAATCCCTCTGAATTCTGCTGGCATTGACAGGGTAATGACTGATTGCTTAAAATAAAATAAAATTGCCAGTTCTGAATTCCTTTTTCTGAGAATCTAGATCCTTTTGATATACATAGGGTTATTTACATCCTCTTCTGCAAAATGAATGTATGAGTATGGGTCTAAGCATGACAAAGACCTTAGGCCTCCACATATGAGTTGAGGAAGCCTTGTTATAACAGTCATTCACCTGCTGGGAAGGGTGTTGTTTACCTACGAAGCATTAATTGAAAAAAGTATTGCAAAGTAAAATGGTACCTTTTCCTTATCCTGGAATATCCTGCAGAAAGAAATCACAATGAAAGTGGTTGTGCAACTTGAAGGAATACAACTATTTTCCTACTTCTCAAACAGTCGCACACAAGTATGACGCTGCCTGTGTCATCAGAAACAAATAACCGTAAACCTAATCTGCTTTAATAAGATGAATAATTTGCTATTTTTTGTAAAGGAGTTAGTTTAGTATTTAGTTTTTTGAAGACATTCCATCCCTGCTACACATATATCAAAATTGAAACACGCCACAGACCAAAGCAGTTAAAAGAAAATCATACGTTTGTGTAGCCTCTTCACTTTGTCATATACTTAGAATTATGATAATGAGCCAACATCTGAGTGAAGGTCAAAGTCATTTCAAAAAAATCAATAAAATTCATCTGCAGTCATCTATGTAACTGAAAGCTGAATTTGATCCAGTAAGCGTTAAATCAACACTCTTAAAATAGGAAGTAACAGATTCTAGGCACATGTATCATCAGTTCAAATTAGATTTTACCTCTTAAAGCATCCCAGCACAATGAAAAAATAGGTGTGGAGGGTAGTTGCTGTCAGTGAAGTAACAGGATCTCTTCTACTGTTTATATTATCTTTTCTGTATGTTTTCTATTGTTCATCAATAATAAAATTTTTAGGTTTTTAATGCAAATTCCTTTTTCTGTTTGCTTCGGCTATTTGTGTCTTGTTCTATAAAATTTAGAATAATTATTTCTATTAAATCTCCCTTTCTAGTCATTATGTGTTATTACCATTATTCTGCTTATGTTATAAAAGTCTTGGGACTGCTTCTTTGCCATATAAAAATATGATAGAAACCACAGTTCCATTCCTAAAAAGCTTAGAAGGAAAATACTAATATGCTTGGATTCATCCTATTTCAGGAAACTAAATTTAGCCTATAGTATCTCTTAGAGAGAAATGACGACATTATGGGAAAAAATACTCATTTGAGACAAAAAAAATACTCAGTAGAATCTTAGTTGGGGGCTTTATCTAACTTGGTAGGATTTCTGAAAATGTCATCTTTTGCACTTTGAAGGGATAAACTGAAAGACATTTTGCTATTCCAGTAATGCTGGGAATTATAATTCTCTGCTCACGAGCCTAAAAAAGCCCACAGAGTAAAGCATCTATTAGCACAATTTAGCCAGTACAGCTTGAAAGCACAGATCACAATGTTAATCAGCTCAACTAAGCTGCTATGTTATTAACAGTCACCAAAGACCTTTGTAATAAGAGTAATACTAAACAATGAAGATGCAAATTATAAAATACTTGGATGAGTTTTACAGTTACACTCTCTTCTTAGGGGCTGTATTTTTTTTTTTTTCCTTAAAGAAACAAGGGATCTGCATATTGAAGTGTTTCATTTGGAAGATCACTAGATTAAGTGGAAAAGAGCCAAAATTAAAAAAGCATATGTTCATACTTGTTCATGTCCTAGTCTTGACAGTGGGAGTAGAGAGCTAATTCTCTTAGATGAAGCACAGCATGCTGAAAAATTCAAGTTTTACTGTATAATTTTCTTTCATTATATGAACTTGGTTATACAGAGGAAATTTCATAAAAATTATGGTTAATCAAAAGCCAATTTATATGTGAAGAATGGTATTGATGACAAATTTATGACCAGCTGTAGTCCATAACCATAAGTAATTCTTAGGTGGGAAGTAAAGACCTTTCTTTTACTAAACATATTCACGACTGTAGCATCAAATGTTTTAAGGCCATTTTTCTCAGGTGGAGCTTTACAGAATCAGATCCAAAACTTAATTGCACAGCATCCACCTTCTCCAATCAATGAGGCATGTCTCCAATATGCAGAAACTTCATTCATTATCAAGGCTCTGCCTTCTACCTCCTATCCAGTATATTGAATGTACCAGAGATCTTGAATAAACAGTACATTATCGTGTACCTAAAGGTTGTATAACACACACAAAATAATTAAATTAAGATATTGCGGACAACCTGAATGCTAAATATTTGAAGCTTGATTTTTTTATGAACTTAGCATACTATTAACAAAATATTATATTTAGGTGTCTATGACAGTTAGTACTAAAAAATGGATATCCCATTAATTTTATGCACATAACATACTTTAAAATTTAGATTATATTTAATATAAATAAAGCTGTTATATGTAAATGGTGGAGTGGAAATACAGGAACATAGAAATGGAAGAAAGTAGTTGGTCACCGAGTCTAATCCTTCATGTCACGAGTCCCTATAGGGTATTTGCCTTCTATATGAATAGCATATTAAAAAAAAAAAATTGCTTCACTCATAAGTTGTTTTCTATTCTATAGATTAAAAAATAATAGTATTTGAAGAAGACATTACACCGAAGAAATCAATAGCAGATTACTTTGTTAGAGTGACTACAAAAGAAATTAGGAACATGAAAAATATTAGGAAGTACCAAAGACACTTTTTCATTCAAAGATTAGTCCCTGGTTTAAGTTAAAAAAGAGGAAGAAGATTGCATCAACTCTTCCTTTGTGTTTGTCATAGTGCTTTTAAGGTGCGATAGTGTTATTAATCAAACCTAAGGAGTATCGTAATACCTTGGATACCTGTGTGTTGTCTGATGCACACTGAATCAAGCTGCCTTTGCAGATAAATAATCTCTCTTTGACTCAGTCTTATTGAATATGCAGCAATGTGCGTGTGGATTTTAAGGGGTGCTTTGCTTGGAAAGGAACTGAGGAAAGCATGTGAGGACATGGCCATCATGTATATGTCAGGTGTTCACAAAGTGAAGTTGACATAACGCGTTTATCTTCACAAGTTTGACAAGCAGATCATCTAAGTGTGCTGTGACATTCATCCATAACTGAAGGACTAGAGTGCCCACTTTAACCTCAATTTACTTTAATTGATTAGCTCTTCTATCTATAATTCAAGAAAATGGCTCTGCTTTCAGAAATGACAACTGAAAAACCAGGAGAATGATACCCGTGCACCTGATTTTCAGATTGTCTGAGCTGCTTTTCCAATGACCTGTGAGGCAAAGTCATGAACCTGCTATTTCTCGGTGGTGCTGGATGATGTGTACTGCAATTAATGCTGTCAGAGGAACCAGACAGTTCTGTTCATAGACTGCCACTTTGTCGTGTAGCTTTTGCAGCTGCACAGTAAATAGCTCTAAAAGCATGCTTCTGGAGATTAATTGTCCACCATGATAATTATTCAGACATCACATTATATATGCAGTCCTTTGTGCACCTAAGTATCTGCTTCATGCACATACTATCAGTTCTGCATAATACATATTCTCACACAGTACCCACAGCCCAAACTCATGTAGACTGATTTAGTTATAGCTGCAAAACAACACTCTGTATCCAAAAATGTAGTAGTTTGGGGGAGGTAATTCACAATTGTACCTTCTCCTCTTTAAAAACACTAATGCAACATTGAGTTGAAAAGCCAGAAATTGTGCCCACTTGCCTGGTTAGTTCTACATCTCTGTGTTCAGGAAGCCTTTGCCGTGAGTTTGTGGATAAAACACCAAAGACATCAGACCTGTATCATTTTTATGTTAGGTTCTAAAAGTTTTCTTCAAATCATTCTGTCCCATATATTCACTTTTGGGTTTTATACTGCTTGGTAGAGTGAAGTATGAGCTATCAGCAGGGCTGTTATTGCTTTTAGCAGGTCTTATAAATGAGAATGAGAATTGTAAAGAAGCACCCGGATTCGGGGGTTGTTGTGATTATTACTTTGTTGTATGTGGTTCGCAGTCTCTCTGAATAATTCTTTATAATAGTCTGTGGCATTCATGCATATTATATTGAGATTTTGAGCAGAAACTGCCTATGAAACGCTATTTGTGTATTTCTTTGAAATGGTTTTTAGCTCCTCTATGTTGTTATGCTGCTGCATAATGATGTTTTGCCTGTCGAGCTTTCAAGAGGGCTTCAGGGGTTTTTAGCTGTAATATTTGTTCCAGCAGCCGCCTGTTTTTCTTCCTAAGAAGGACTTGTTGCTGTCAGGAGTTAAGCTCTTGCTGCAGAGATATTTTCCTTAAACTCTGCAAAGAACTGTTGTTTATTTGTCCTTTGGCTCTAGTCCAGTCTTTTTCCTTGCACGATGGTAGGGTTTGTGTATCAGAAAGAGTCCTTACAATGCTCTCTTGTCCATCTAGACATTAATCCAGACAGGGATGGGGTTGGTTTTTTTTCATTGTCCTTAACAGGACTTGTTTTAACTGAGTCCTGAAAGTTCTTGGTTCAAAGCTTCTGTATAATCTAACATACAGGTATGAGGTGCTCATGGTATGAGATACCACAGGTTTGGTTAACGAGTGTGGTTTTTAATGTCAAAGCTTTGGAGGATTTTGGATGAACTGGCTGCTACATGGAAGTAGTGATGTTTGTGGATATTTTTGCTTTGTTTCTCTCGTTATCTTATTTTTTTCAGGAGGGAGGTTGCAATGCAGAGGTAGAAATGGCCAAGTATATTTCACTTTAATCATGAGTCAAGACCATTTATACTTGGGCATTGTAGGGAATGTGGAAGCTGTCTTTCTGCTGGAGAAAAAGCCTTGCTTTCTGAAGGTTGTTTAGCTTTCTTCAAGCAAGGATGCTGACTTCTTAAGTTTTGGGGGGTTTAATTAATATTTTATGTAGATCTCGCGTTGTAGTGCTTACAAAGGAAAGTAGATCAGTTACATAGGTAACAGTATTTATAAGGAAGCTTGGAGCTGTTTTACTGCAGATTTTTGACAGTGCCTCATGGCAGCTCTAGTGAGTTGAGGCGTTTCATCTTTGGTGTGGGTCTAACCCTGGGTATTTGAGTCGTGCCGTGAGGCATCCGTTAGTCCTGTGTAAGCTTCTCGGAGTATGTTGATTCTTCCTGTCCCTTCCAGTTACTGGATACTACAGGACTCTCTAAAAGTGATTTTAGAGAGATAAAGATAAACTTGACAACAAGTTTACAGTGGGTTTTCTGTCTTTGAAGCTGATTCGTAGAATCTCATGTAAAATAATAAGTATATCAATAATAAAATATATTATTCAACTCTATTTATATTACCTTTTTTCCCCCATGGTATATGACTCAGTAAGCAGAGATGCCTGGTGTCAATCCGTGCCTCTCAGCCTGCTGCCCTGTGCCCTCTGTGCTCAAAGGTTGAGATGATGGTGTTTCCCATTTTGCCAGTTGTCTCACTTATGCCTTCTTCCCTTTCTCTTCTGCCTTCTCAGGATGATGATCTCATAGGATGTGGCTTGGAACGTGTTAGCACGCTAGTTTCTGTGTTAGTGCTTTCTCTTCCCCTCAAAAGTTTACAGAACCAGTAGGATAGTGGTTATGTCTTGTCGTGCACAGCACAAGGGGGTTCTGAGGGAGAAGGGAGCCCTGGTGTGCTCTCCTGGTGTAACCAGCTCACGAGTGGGTGTGATGGAGTATTCAGCACAGACCAGTAGGTCCTGAACAGAAGCTTAATGTTGATGTTGAATCTGTTTGGTTTTTTTCTGACTCTCAGGGTTTTTTTTTATATTCTAGGACTACAAAGCAGATGAAGACCCTGCGTTATTTCAGTCGGTTAAGACGAAGAGAGGACCTCTGGGGCCAAACTGGAAGGTACTAAGAACTGATGTTACAACCTTAGGAAGTCTTTATCAGCAGAAAAAAAATAGTTCACGGTTCCTTAGAGACCAGCAATGGTAGTTTTAAGACAGAGGGCAGAAATTCAGTACTACTTGTCTTTTTTGTATTCAAATAAATTTCCAAATGCATTAATAAGTGGAGGTAATTTGCCTTTGCAGAATAGACTCAAAAGTCAAAACTACTCTGGTGCTCGTTATTGTAATGGAGCTTCATTGTCTTTCCAAAGTGTCAGACAGTGTATTGCAGTGGAAATCATGAGAATGAAATCCATGTTAAGACTAAGATTTATAGTATCTGTTTGCAGCACAGCTGGGATTTCTTACAGATTTACCCGGATTGTTTGTTAATCCCTGTTACCCCATGGTCAGAGTTCGGTGCTGAGTATTTACTAACACTTAGAATTAGTAATATTTATAATAAAATTTTAATTTAGTTTACTATAAATTTATAATGAAATTTATAATTAATTATAATACTTCGAATTATGCTTTTCTAATAAGTATAATAAATTAACTTGACTGAAGTCAATTTAAATAAAGAATTAATAATTCCTTTCTCTTCTCCGTAAACAGAAAGAGCTAGCAACTGATGAAGAGTGTCCTAAAATGTGCGCTTACAAGTTGGTGACTATCAAATTTAAATGGTGGGGACTGCAGAACAAAGTTGAAAACTTTATACAGAAGGTAAGCACTGGTTTCTTGTGGGGTGTTGCTGTGGAGGTTTGTTGAGGAGAAACAACCTCCTCAACTGGTGAAGTTTCCTGTCGGTTGCAGTCAGGCAATTTCTGCTCATTTCTAAAGCAATTACAGCCATTTGTGTCTTGATCTACTGGCGATGGCGTTGCATTGGTGGCAATAAATGACTTGCACAGTTAAAAAACCAGAGTCTGTGTCATGTAGGTTTAACTCTCGATTTTGGAAGCAACAACACTTGACAGAAAAAGAGTTCTTTGACTTTTTTTTTATTTCCTTATAAGCTGAAAGTTGCATAAAACATGTGCTGATGTTTCTCCGGAATTTAATGAGTTTTTTTATGAATCCGTTTTTGTGCTTTCAGACCTTTTTCATTGTGGTAACCAGGGCTCTGAGCAGACCACACAGCTAAATGTATTAAATGTTTATAAATGTCAATAAATATGATAGAAAAAGAGGAAAAACTTCAAAGAGTAGTAATTAAAAGTGAAGTGGATAAAGTAATTTGTGATGTCCTCGGCACAAAGTAAGGACAAGGAGACATTAGAGACTGTTTTCAGTGTGGTGGTGGGAAGGAGGTAGCTCTTGTGATACTACATTTATTCTGTCTTGTGCTATCTTAGACCTAGAACAGATTTTAAAAGGATTATTCAGCTTTTTTTCAAATTTCATGTTTAAGATTTGCTCAGCGTTGTGTTTGAGGTCAGTAGTTTGAGCAATGCAAAACCAATGTTAAAGCACGTGAGAAATGAGATGACTTTACATTGGCTCCAGGAAAATGAGACTGAACCTGACACAGTGTGCACCTAAAGATCATCACTTTTTGAGCTGAGCAGCTGCATCACTTCACCAGACTTTGGGAGATTGTAGCCCATTATTATCTAACGTTTGTTTATCTTCTTAAAGCAAGAAAAAAGGATATTTACCAACTTCCACCGTCAGTTGTTCTGTTGGATTGACAAGTGGATCGATCTGACTATGGAAGACATTAGGAGAATGGAGGATGAAACCCAAAAGGAGCTGGAAGCGGTAAGAATGATGGCTTTTTAGGGTTGATATTTGAGTGCTGTCTACCTGTACATTTCTCTGGTCAGGAACTGATGAAAGTTAAGTGGTGTCCAACCCCTGTATGTGTTTGGGTAATTGCTGATGAATGTTATGGCCCCTTTAGTGCTTCTCCTGGACAGACCCTGCCAAACTGCTGCATTCTCTGTTGTGTTGGGCTGGAAGGTAAACCCACTAAATCCAGAACATCTGCCCCAACCACCTCTGTATTTATGGTGTCCCATTCACACCACACTCGCACCGAGTCCCATCCAGTGCCTTTTTACCACTTGTCAGTTAGAGCTCAGAGCTGTCATCTTGCTTTTCCATCATGTGTCTTGCTTTGTTTCGTTTCTAATCCTCATCAGATCTGATGACTTTTTCCTCTTCAGATGTATCTTCGAGCAAGCTTTTGTGTGTCGCTCGACAGCTCATCCCAATTAGCACACCAAAATGGAGACATTCACTTGCAAAAAGGCAGTCAGTAAAATTCATAGACTTCAGATAGCATCAATTTTAATGCATTAGTGGCTGTGAGGAGCAGATACACACAGCCTGATAAGGCTTTGCACCCATGTCTAGAAGAAAACTCTCTTTCTCTCCTTTTTCCTTGAAGAGGCAGAAGAAATCTCAGATTAGGCAGGAAGCCACCTTCCGTAGCATCTTTCCAGAGCATGACCATTGGCATGAACCTTTCTCATTTAAAATCCTGCAGGTTTATGAAGTTCTTTGCAGCCTTTGGATTTGCAGTTCTGTTTCCTTCCCATTTTTCCCTTTATGCCCCAAACCCACTCAGCTCATTGCCTCCCTTCCATTGTCTTGGTTCTTTAAAGACATGATGATGTGTCTTCAACTATAACTTGCTTTTTTTGCATGGTTTAACTCATTTCAGCTGCCAGACATCTTTAATCAGATCACCTGGTGCTTTACTCCTGCTGTTGACTGTGGTTCTGAAATTCATTATGTGGTTTGTGCCTCCCACATCTTTTATTTTAGTTTCAAAATCAGCTGTAGCTCCTCCATCCCCACTGGCTGTTCTCTCTGGGTTTGGGCATTAGGAACTGTGTGGAGCCATCCTACATTACCTAGAGATGTTTGTCAGGTTTGGAAGAAGTGTTTCTTCACTCTTCAGTGTGTGAAGAGGTCGATATTCTGAGCTGGTAGAACCAAACTTTCTTTTCAGACAAGCTGAGAGGTTTGTCTGCGTTGGCAGCAGAGCCCAGAATGTACTTTGGGCAAGAGCAATGTTCACTCACTTTTGCAAACACTCTGTGCTCTCATCAGCACTTGGGTATTTTTGGTTGTGGCAGGTGTTCTCTCAAATCACATGGATTTCTTCTTTAATTCCATTTTATTCCAGAACCTATTCCTGGAGCCACCCGTTCCTGGGTGTCTGTGAAGGAGATAGAGGTTCCTCTCTCTAGCTGAGGTTTGTCAGAAGGGTGCTCTTTCAAACACTTGTAGTTACTTACTTGGAATGAAACAGATTTCATCCAGTTTCTCTGAGAAGGGGTAGTGGGAGTGTGTGGAGAGCACACAAGGAGTGTGTTGGAGAGACTGAGCAGCACTTTACTCATCTGTGTGTGAGGAAAACTCCCTTTTGTGTCTCTGTGGATGTTTGTCTTCCTGTAGAGAAAGTTCTGTTTCACATTTTGCAATGGTAAGTAACTTCTTTTAAATACTTTTTTTGCCAAATATTTGATGCTTTTTAATTCTTACTGTAACCCAAACCCAGATCACGTCTTCCTGGGTATAACATTTATCCTCATTTTTAAATATCAGATGTATTTATTTAACATTTTGGTAATGGTACCGCTTACCATTTTTGTTGTGTAAGATGTAAGCATCAGGAACTTAAGTGTATTGTTGAAAAAGTCAGTTTTTCACAAGAGAAATGTATTGGTTAGTTACACTAACCCAGCTTTTCTATGTGTATTGTGAAATGTGAGAGGAGTGGGGACCTACTGTTAAAATATTTTGATTTTTCTCAGCTGTTACAATAGGGGTATCTACAAAAACCTATAAATAATGCATTTTCAAGGTTTTTGTTGCGAATTGCATTATTGGAGAATAACCTAAAGACAAAAATATCACTGCCAAATAAAACAGGGATGCTAATTTTATCCCAGATATTTTGGTTTTATGTTTCATATTCAACTGCTTCACCCATTGTGCTAAACAGTAACTTCCATTAAATCCCAAGGATTCCCCAAATCCTTCATTTTATGGCCAGGAGCTCGGGGAAGTGAGTTCTTAAAGATAGGACAAGAGTATCTTCCCATCCCCGCAGAGCAGCAGTTGGGTTTTTGGTGGTGTTGGTCCCTGCAGTTCTGTGATGCATAAAACCAAACCAGTGCAGAAAACATCCCGGTGATACCGGCAGCGCCCGTTTCCTTACACACCCCTTCCTCTTCCTGTCCCTTTCTCCATAACACCTTTTCTTCTTTCTGGCTTGAACTAATCTTTCTCCTTGGATTCTCTGCACATTTCAGTTCTTTTCGTTGGTCCCATTCTTCATCTTAAGCCCATTTTTATGTTTTGAATCTCTGTTTCTGTTACTTTTTTTGTTACTCCGAGTCCTCCTCAGTGTTCTGCAGAGTTTCTCTGTCCCAGCTCATCCTTTTCTCGCTGTTTATCTTTCACTTAGTGCCTTATGTATCTCACTTCTGGAGCTGAGAAGCACCTTTGCTTTGTTAAACCCTCATCAATTAACCAGTGCAGAGTGGAAAAGCATCTGACCCTGTGATGCACTGTGACTGACCTCCCTCAGGTCTTCCTGAGGGCAGAAATGCCACTTTGGGTATTTTGAGCGTGGCTCCACGCTGAAGCATCGTGGGCTCTTAAAAAAATTAATCAGCATCATTTCCAGTTGCTGTACGGTTCCCAGGCTTCCTCACCCACCAGAAATACCAAACACCCCATCTCCAAAACACCTCAGGTGTAGCTGAGGCTGGTCCTGGCCAGGGCAAAGCAGGTCGTACAGATCATTACTTCTCTCTTACTAACCAAGAGCGCGATAGGTTCTGTGTGTGGTAGCTCACAGTTTTATTTTACTTTAGATGCGTAAGAAGGGTTCCGTTCGAGGCACTTTGGCTGCTGACGCCTAGAGGAGTTCTCTGTAGGTTCTGAGGCAAATCAAGCTGTGTAAGTCAACTGCTGGATGGCAAAGGAGAAAAGGGATTGATGTTCTGATGGATGGGAATTGCTGGCAGGAATCATCTACAACCCTAGGGTAGTTTGGGTTGGAAGGGACCTCTGAAGGCCATCTAGTCTAACACCCCTGCTGTGAGCAGGGACATCTACAGCCAGACCAGGTTGCTCAAAGCCCTGTCCAACCTGGCCTTGAATGTTTCCAGGGCTGGGACATCCACCACTATTCTGGGCAACCTC
>JAOXNG010000005.1:29847424-29861874 GCA_028566535.1 Scolopax minor | reverse complement strand
TTAACTGCAGGAAGACACCTCAGGTACCAGAGCATATTCCCAAGGGTCCCTTAAATGCACGTTGCTAAGTTTTTAAGGATTACATTGTGATTTTGAAGAGAAAGAAGAGCTAACCTGAAGTGTGCATTATTTCATAAGCAAACATTCAGCCCAGAGGAACCAAGTTCACAGTTCAAGAGCAGAACAGAAGGACTGTGTTGAATTGTTGGGTAAAGAATCAGTTATGTGAGCAGATCAGTCCTACAGCTGAGTTAAAAAGCTGGACCATATAAACCAGGAAGGTCCAATTTAGAGTCCTTGCTTCTTGGAAAAGTAGAAGTTAGAAGCAGCACAAGGAAAGAAACCTTTAGTTCTGTGCATCTGCTACCTACATACACAAAAAATTGCCAAAGTGCTTCATGCTGCTTTTACAAGTATTTTTGCTCTGTCACTGCACAGCTTGACCTGAAAAAGATTCATTACCTCTGATACTGTATATTGAAGTCCTGGGAATACGCAACTGCTCCATTGGAATGTACCCCCACTTCCTAGAAATGGGGAAAGACAGACAATTTCACAGCCATTAACAGATTTTCAGTGCAGCTCACTGAAAGGCAACTCTTAAATCATTCTCATTTCTTCCTCGAAATACATCACTGTATTTTTCTCTTCTGAGGTTCTTAGAAAAACAGGCCCCACATGGGTTTTATTCAGAGATGGAGCTATTGCTGCACAGTCCTTGCCAAAACTGCCAGCTCTGCACTGCACAGATCCCAGCACACTCACTTTATTTCCACCGGATTCCAACAAACTCTGCTGGATGGCAAACTGCATGATCTCGTTATCCTCATCCTGCACGTGTATGTTCCTGCCGTCATCTTGGACGTGGTAAGATTTGGGGATCTCAAACACCGACTGGTCAACCTCAAAATTCACACCTACAGAAGCCAAATACAGTTACATGGCACAGTGTAATTTTACAAGTTGTGACTTAAAAAGATCCTGATGATGCATGATAAAGTTAATTCCAAAAAATTCAGATAAGCCACCTGGCGAAATACAGCAACAGGTTTTGAAAGGCTTCTGTGGCAAGCAAGCACTGCAGTAAGAAGGGTCTTTCTTTAAAATGCTGGCAAGTTATTTAAATAAAACCAGTTTGCAGTAGTGCTCTAAGGTGGCTGAACTTTGACAAAACTAGATAGAGGGGAAAAACAGGTTCTGAAAGATAAATACTGCCCTGCTGAGGTTATTCTTAAAGAATGAGTCTGGAATAGCTCATAGGACAGGGAATTGCTGGATACATGCAGTCATGAGTATCCTACTCAAGGATAATCCATTCTTTTCTGAAAGAGCACACAGATTGAGTTGTCACAGCAATTTAACTTCCCATAGCAATAGCTTGCACCATAATTCAGACCTCAAAATAATTGGGAAAGCTCAGTTTGGCTAATTGAGCAGGTACAGATCAGCATCCCACACTCCAATCGGCTGTAACGCATCGCAGCTCCCTCTCACCCATGAGCTCTGCATTCTCTGCAGTTAACCCATCTCTCTCTCTCCTTGTGTTTCTGTCAGTGGGATGCACAGAAGATGTGATCACTGCACCTTCTGCTCCTTACCTGAATCACACTGTGTGCCTCCAGCCATTTGTGACGGCGTCTTGTCAGCTGTCCTGCAGCCATTGACATTCTCAAATGTAATTCGGGCATTCAGCACGTGGAATAAGGGAATTTCTGTAAGAAAGAATACAAGATTTCCATGACCCCAGATGTAGAAGACAACATACATAGCAGTGAGATGACCAGTTAAAAACTAACATGGGTTTCTGCAAATACATGGTGCAAAACCAATAGAAGGAATGGAAATGAAAAAGATGCTACAATAAAAACATTACCAATTTTGACAGGAAATCCTGGTGGAAACTCCAGAGTGATGAAATCCCTAAGCCTGGCAAAATGAGCACTAGTTCTGGCCATCAGATCGATGATTGGAGTGACTTGTTCCATAAGAGACAAGGGGAACTCTTCACTCATCCACAAGGTTGCTTTAAATCTTAAAGAGAAAATTGCACAAAACACCCTAAGCTTACAGTTTAGGGAGAGATACAAAGCAAAAATCCATAACATTGTCACCTGACTTGTATTTCAGAGAGCCAGAACAGTTACTGCTCTGAGAAACCAAACCACGTTTTCCTGGTTGGACTAAAGGCAAAGCACAGGAGGTCACTACCACGTTACAGCACTAGCCCAAAGGTTTTCTTTGACTTCATGGAAGAATCACAATATAACTAAATAATTCGAGACCTCTCTTTTGATTAATTTTGAAAGCTGGGGGAAAGCCACACTGGGTATTTGTTAAAAAATGGTTTCCAGAGAGCAGATGACTGGGAAGAGACAAGTTAGAAATAGTTTAAAGTTTTATTTCTCACTTCTGCGTTCGAATGGTGACTTCTTTCGGTCTTCCTATGTCTCTACCTTTCAAATCAAAATCTGGGTCAAAGTATTCCTCCAGAGTAATAGCAGTGGGATTATTACTTGTGGCATATTCTGTTGTCTTGGTCGCACTCTGTAAGGAAAGACAGGGGGGGGAAAAAAAACAAACACAAAGGTACAGAACAAATAGATGGTGGCTACTACAAGAAACTTCTAAGTTACCTCCTGTGAGGTAAGTCATTCTCTATTTTAGACACCAGTGACATATAGCTATAGATACAAGGGCACGTGTTTATAGACTGCTTTCTATGGAGGTGAAAAATCTCCAAGTGTTTTAGACACAGGAAAATCTACTTAAATACTTTAAAGCTAGAAACCAACCAGAGACACAAATATAAGCTACAGCATTTCCAGGCTCCAAATCCTTCGTTAAAGGCAAAAATTTGATGGAAATTTTAAAGAGAAATCTCTAGATCCTCATTAGATCTGCAACGCCGTCCTGCTATAGAGCTAGCAGTTGGTGAATGTGTTATCTACTTTACTTAAATACATACAGATGTAGGGCCATTGCTAAATCCTTATCGAAATCACTATCAACACATTTCAGAACAGCAGAGGATACGTGGCTTTTCCCCAAGTTGCTGATTAGCAGTTTGCTACTGTGTCACTTCATCTTCTCATCGTTTCTCTGCCTGATGATCACTGCCCCTGCAGGGACAAGCCTTCCCACATCACTGCTGGGTTGCCCCTAAGATCTGCACTTGCTCAGATTTAATGCCACTGCTCACAGCCCAGCTCCTTCTCTACTAAAGGATCCAGTGTCTTTTTTATCAGAGTGCTCAGAAGGAAATACCTGCTATTCATACAAAGCATTTGAGGGCTTAAAACAAACAAAAACATCCTCAGGGAAAATTTAAACCCCATAATCAAAACTGATGTAAAACTAAGGAGACAAGAGGCAATTCCACACACCTACAATTCCTGTTGGCACAGATGTCTGTGCTGCAGTGACCTATTTTGCTGTCAGAGACACTCACCTGAGCACCATACTCATGCTCCACCGTACCCAGGAATGATTCCAGGGGGTTCCTGTCAGCTTCAGATAACAGGAGGGGAAAAATAAAACAACAAAAATATTCCTATTAATTAGCAGTAAAATTTACATACGCACCAGACTAACAAGCAAGGTTCTAAACCACAGTGAAACAAGTCATTATTTTGTGTAAGCTTTACCAGACAAGCCCAGAGCCTAAAGGTGATGGAATAAAACAGGTACAATGCACAGAACAGAGGCAAAGATTTTTAGTGGTTTCTATCATGAGCAAATGGCTGTATTATTCACTGTGCCTCCCCTCCCAGGCCCCAAGACAGGCCAATGAAGGGCAGTGTTCCCATAAAAAGTTACTGGCTGGTCACCCTTTACTCTAGTTTAAATGCTAGAAGAAGTTAGTGGACCAAAACAAAACAGAAAGTCCAAGCAAACAAAGTCTACGTGAATCCTGTAATCATGGCCAAAGCAAGGAAAAGGCAGGAATACATTCTAGAGCAGGAAATGGCACGGAAACCAACAGCTTTTTAAAACTTTCAATAATCTTTCAACAGTCTTGAAGGTCTCTTCTTTCCTCCAACCAGTACAGCCAGGATAAATACTGGTTCCTTTGCAGGCTAGGAGTAGTAATGAGCTACCTCAGACACACAACGTGTCAAAGTAAAGCAGGGCAAAGTCAGCAAGGAAAGCATTTCCCTTGTCCATCTGTCCCCTTCCTCTGCAGTCACACAGAGAAGGTGTCAGAGTCAAAAGGTTCTACTGATTTCCAATTATCCTACAGGAAAACTACCTTTATATCTTTTCTTCTCCTCTTCTGTTAAATGTTCTGTTCGGATTTTGGTCACCACATTCACATTGTTTGCAATGTATACCTTTAATTAAAGAAAAAAAAATGTCTAAGTGCACAGCCCCAAAAGCATCACAGGTTAAAAAAAAAAAGTTCTCTCTTGTAAAACACCATGTACACAAATCTAGACAGAACAAAGTAGCATCTATCTGCCTCTCATCGCCAGAGACCTTAATCTCTAACACACTGGTGATCAACAGGAAACGCTGCACTTTGATATAATGGAAATCCAACCTAATATATTCTTGACAGACATATGACAAGGCTGAAACCAGGTGCCACCTGCTGGGCAAGCTGATAAAATAAGAAACCCTGCAAATCATACACCCAAGTATCCCCAGACATCATGAATCTGGCCAGCATCCTGTGCCAAAAGAATAGCAAAGGAGTTTGGTCATCGACTTGGATGGCAACAGAAATCAGCTCCTCAACCGAGTTCCTGGAAAGCACATTTACACACTATTAAATATACTTTTGTAACTAACTTAACCAACCTCAAAAATTATACCAGCATTTCCAAGCTTGCTGGAATGAATTCCCACCTGGGCAGAGGTTTTAAGGGAACAGGTGAAGGGAGGTCAGCTACCACTATTTCTAAACAGAGATCACACATAAGATCTTCCAAATTAAATTTAGTGCTGGTTTAGTTCTGCAGGAACACTAATGAATCTCAATATCTAACTGCATAGTCTTATAAGAAAAATCTTCATATAATCATAGAGAGCTATTCAGCATTTATTCTTCAGTTAAATGAAATTGTAAAACATGGTTTACTGCACAAATTCCAAAACCCAGAGTAAACACAGACTTAGGAATCAGGGAAGCTAATTCCTGTGATTCTTAACTTAAATTCCTAAACCAGCGAGGCTGTAAAGCCGTCTTCAAAAATATTGTGCCAAAGTGAAATGGAAGACAAAACCAGTGTGACATGGAGCAAATCTAAGCAACTGCATGACTCAGGAGCACGCTCAGGGTCTTCCATTTATTTATTCCATGAATTCAAGTAATAAAAAGCAGTTTTTTATTACTTGAATTCATGACGCAACTCAGGGCAGCAGGAGGCTGTTATTTCTTTGCAATACTGTTACAGGAGAGCGCTCAAGGCACTTCAACCAGTGAGCCCCTCATCTTTTAAACAAGAATTGGTTCAATTCCAGTTTTTGGAAGGAATGGAGTTCTAGCAGTCACGCTGAAGCTTTTTACTGAAATGCTCTGATCATCCCTCTCCCCTGAAGCCCCTGCACAAGCTGGGCAGCCTCAAAGCTCTTCTCAACTGCCCAGTTCTGCTGGCAACACAATAAAGCTCTTGATGGGAAGTTTAGAACCTGAAATATTTGGGGAAATAAAGGCAAGACATAATCACACTTCCATTAACTATAACACCTCTTCATTATACAGAATGGGCTTTACCTTTGCTTCATAACCATTTACGCCTTCTGCTTTTTCTGTCCTCCACACCCAGAATCCAGACGTGGTTCTGACAAAAAAGACACCATAAGCCTCTATATGGTGGTATTTCTATGCAATCCCCAGTTCTTCTTATTCTAAAATTGTTTTTAAACCTTTGATAGGCTCTTCGATTTCAACCCCAGACAAAAGCACAGGTCAAAGTGTCCCCACACACGTGTACCACAGCAGGCCTGAGGAAATCACACCGATTCCCTTCTTACACAGTCCAAGGCCCAAGTCCAGAGGCTCTGACAGAGCTTTTAGACTGAGATGAGAAAACCTGAGCCACAGAGGAGGATGAGAGCCTAAAAACTTACCCAATTATTTTGTTTGACAGCCTGGGCAGCTTTAAACACACGATTTGATTGCAAAAGTAACCTGTCACTGCTACGTGGGGAACTGGATGGTAGGAAATGTGAGTTTCTGGGCGCAGAGGTACTGCAGTTACTGAGGCCCAGTGAGTATCACTGGGCAGCTTTGAAAGGGTACAAAACATTCAGGAGAAAGATGCTGGAATTATACACCTCATGTTGGAAAGACTTGTTTTCTATGACCATGGGAGATGTTTACAGCATCACAGAGCACTCCAAATGGAGCTTCGTAAAAGGACTGCCTAAGCTGGCAGATACCTGGATAAATACGTGTAGTACACGAGGAAAACTCCTATCTGTGGAAAGACACACTATATACTGTATTAATGTGAGATTTAACTGACTCAGCTACAAGATGGAAGTTCTTTCCCATTCATTTCGGCACGATACACAACGGGTTTGGGCAAAATAAAGGCTTGTAATGAGACATGAACACCAGTCTCACTAATATGATAAACTGGAAGCTTCTGAAAATCAGTTCTTTTGACTAGATTTTTTTTTGGCCAAGCAATACAGGCAAGCTGACCAAGCCAAATTTCTTTATCTAATGGTATGTGACATTTAAAGTAACTTCAGATCTAGCTTTAGAAGTTTTTATTAGCAGGGCTTTTGAGAGCTTGCCTTTAAAGCTTTATTGCAAGTGTGACCATGCATAATCTTGAAGTGCTGATTTATTAGTTATGAGAAACCTTGCATCTTACCTTTCAAAAGCAATATTTTTTGTATCAAGGCACGTGTTAATGATTGGAGATGTAAGGCGTCTTTCCACATCTTTTCTTTTGGGGGT
Source organism: Scolopax minor (assembly GCA_028566535.1). NCBI lineage: Eukaryota > Metazoa > Chordata > Aves > Charadriiformes > Scolopacidae > Scolopax > Scolopax minor. Next base: position 29,854,961 of record JAOXNG010000005.1, on the reverse strand, counting down.
CATAGATCCCAGAGTCAAACGCTTCATGTGTTGGGAAATTTCAAAACGCTCCGTTGTAACAAACTTATCGTCGTGATTGATCTCAATTAGTTCTGCCCAGCCTCCGGTATCTGTTGGAAATGGTACACCTCAATCTAAAAAATTTAGTGACAGTATTCCAGAATGAAAAACCTATATTCAGGTCAAATTTTAGTCCTGTTACCAAATATTTGACCTCAGATTTACTCAAAGGAAAGAATTTAAGCCATTACGTTAAATCACAAAACAGTATCTCTCCGAGTCACTCATAAAATACACGTAGAAAACTTTTTTTAAATTCAGTACTCATCCTCAAAAGGCCTTTTTGAGAAAAATCGGGGTTTCTCATTGTGGCTGACAGAGTATTTGGTGATCGACGGGGGAGACGTGCTGAAATATTTACCTTCTCCTTTGAAAATTAAGCTACGCCTCCCTCTCTCCCAGCTCATATTTTCAAAGCCCAGTAAAGTGATATCGACACGCAGCTTGGAACCGCTCTTCCAGATGCGGCAGACGTCACTCGGACAAACTCTAGAAACCAGGGGGACTGTAAAAGAAAATAAGAAAAATGTTAATAGACAATATTCAGGGGATTAAGCGCACGGGAAATCTGAATTCAAGCAGAAGCTAAATCCCCGATTCGGGACTGCTCAGTACTATGGTCATTACTCCAGAGGAGGTGAGACACTGATCCTCTTCAGCTTTAAGAACAATCAGACTAGGGACAAACCACCAACTTTAATTTAAAGATGAACATAAAAAGATTTTAGTTCAGACTAAAAGATGTGAAATGGCATAAACCCCATTTCCTAGCAGTCTCAATAGCTGTTTGGAATATTAAACCAACTGTAAGGCCTAGCATTCATTTCTTTAAAAGCAAAGCAGGTATTTCCCAAGTAGTCTGCACATTTATAGACAAGATACGCCCTCTTCTTGCCCTAAGCTCTTGTTCCTACAGTAACACTCACCACCTTGACACACTCCTGCCCTGTCCACCTGCTCTGAGCCGACTGGGAGTGATTGGACTGGAATGAAAATCTGAGAAAGCTGGCTTTTACAAAATACAAATTTAAAGGATTAATTTTCCCCCTGTAGTAGGTAGTTCTGTAACTAAAAGGTTTTATTTCTGTTATGTTTGTTTTTCTTTTGTTTTTATTGCTTACCCTGGCTCTACAGTTTCCTTTCCTAACATAAGGAATGTGCAGATTTGACCTGGGCCGTTCAATTTAAGTGGGCACACAAACATAATCAAGTTCTAGTAGTCTAATGTTTGTAAATTGTTTACTGATGTCTCATATTCACAAAATTATTCAAAAGAATTGCTTCTTTTCCCAAAGCCTGGAGCCTCTCAGCTTCTCTTTCGGGAAAAAAAGAAAGGTTCCAGTGCTTACACTTGTAGAACTTGGTGGTTCAAAACCAAAAGGCAAATTCAACACAAGTGCAATTAAAAAAAAAAAAATCCTCATGACATTAATGTCAAACTTGATAGCTACATATTTGGGGTTGGCATTGTGGTTTTACGTATCTACCGAAAACATGAATAGTTTGAAACATGTTGGCTTTGGAAGCTAGCTCTAAATTTGTAAATAAGGTATCTATATTATTCTGAATTATTTAAAACCTACTGCTTCGCTGAGATGTTCCACAACAAAGAAGCCTGAAATAAATGCCTATTTTTTCCATAGTAATTTTGTTTTGGAAGAGATAGTTAGAACAATAGAAGGGTAGCTAAAGAGATTCAGGTCTTCCTGTGTTTCATGAATAGTAAGACAAACGATTCCAATTCCAAAATTTCATTGTGGGCCTTGATCGCAAATGAAATATTTCAAATACTTGTACTGCTTCCAGTAACCTCTTTCTTTTCTCATAAATTCCCCCCAAGGAGAGCAAAGCTTAAATACTGAGGGGTCTGAGTACATTTATCTGCTAAAGTGGAGACAATATTGTTTGTATTCAAGCATGAATTCCAGTGACATTTAACAGAATTAATTTTATCTTTATTTGGTATTATGAATTCTGCCTCATTCTGTTCACTCTGCTGCTTTTTTAAAATGCCTCTCAAATTTCACTGGCACTGGACCGTCGTTAGTGATTGCCACCACATGCCTGTCTAGCATAAAAACATCTTTATTACTTCAGAAAGTATATATTTAACAGCTTGGAGATATTTGCATCTGACTTGGAATTATGGCAAGTAATACTCATATTGAGAGAGCTGTTCATCTGGTTTTAATGAGCATAAGCTACAGCTTGCAGTCAAGGAACTACTTGAACTTAATAACACAGCAAATGAATTGTTGTGTTGCTCAAATCTGTTCTGTCTGGGTAGTTTGATGTGCACTAGTTAATACGGGTGTGGGAAAATTTTTAGCCATGGAAAATAAAAAGGGACTTACAGAGTGTTGTTGGTACCTTCTGTTTGCATCAGCCTCAGTTTTAAAACAGCAGCACGTAGATGTGCGTTCCAACAACAAAATTTAAGCAATACATATTGAAATATTTATTGATGAGGTGCAAGGAGAGAATATACCATTAATGTCTGCATGCAAAGAAGGGAGATCCTCCCGCCTCTAATGTACAAATCATTGCAGTTTTCATTCCTCTTTTATAGTGGCCACTGCGTGTCTGAAATAAAATAGTTTAATGACAAAATACATGTCAAAAGAATTTACTCAGTGGTTGCTTTGCTAACATTGGTGTCATTTCTTCCCTACAGGTATTTCTGTAACAAAGAAGACTCATACATGTAAGTAACACCTTTTGATTTGGCCTTCTTTTACGAATGGAGTTGGTGTAAGTGTGCGCCATGGCGCTCAGACTATTGGGTGTTGGTCTTGCCTGAGGAGGCTCTGTTTAAAAATTGTGGTGAGTTTTCTGCGGTTCCACTCCTCGCCTGAAATGTGTAAATGATTATACAATGAGTGTGTGTGTGTATATGTGTGTGCATTTGCATATGTGCTAAATCAGAGGGCAGAAAAAGAAAGTTGTGAAGAAAGGCAGAATTCCTTATTCGAGTACATATCCCTCACAGCTAGATGGTAAGTAACAGATCCAGAAAATGCAGGAGATGGGAATGGTTATATTTTCATATGTCTGTTCTATAGGCAGTATGATTCAAGTAAAAATAAATTATTTAATTCAAAGTCTTCTGTCCCTTCCTACGCGTTAATCTGTAAGGTAAATCATTCTGTGCTTGTGCTTAAGGACCTCTTGATGAAAATGTGGAGGTAATTTTTTTGCTCTCAACAAATAAACAAACAGTCTTCAAAAATGGCAACCTTAGAAATGAATGTGAATGCGTGCATTTACTTATGTATACATTTATTCCAAATCTTCTTGAAAGACGTCATTATTGGGGATCAACTCTTATCTACTCTGCAGCAAGTTAAAAGCACAATTCCAAGAAAATGTTATGATTTTTATCTGAAGGAGATACCTTGAGATTCTTCCAGTACTGTGGAGATTTGGAAATCTGGTAATACAGGAATTGTACTTGTTGAAATTCAGAAACAGGAGTAGCCTAAAGCTGAGGCTCTTAGTCTCATGAAAGCCTTCTAACAGAGCAGGTGGTAGGCTGCACAAAGTTTACAAAGATCTTTGCATTTTAACGGGGTTATGCATTTGAATTATGTTCACTGCAGCTTCTAGGGTTAAAGTGGTGTCATTAATTACATTCTTAATCCTGGTTCTAAATTATTCAAGTAATGAAAAATCTGACTTGAGATTCTGAATTCTCACCATATAGAGTTACAAAAGACAGTTTCTTGATTTTAGAATTTCAAATGAGATGCTGATTTTTTGAAGCAAATCTTAAATGTCGCAAACTTTTAGAGTACGATGGTCCCCTTCTGCTTAGGTGGGCTTGCTGCTTAATGCATTCTTAGGGTCAGAATCCCTTTGGCTGAATGCTTATATGGTTTCCATTGCACTTAATGGGAGCTACAGCTCTGAGGCACCTGAGGACAGAATTTGACCCTTAAGTTTTTGGTGAATGTTTGAGCTCATGCTGACTGAGATTGACAGTACAGGAGACTGAAGTCCTCTGTATATCCGCAGGCCAGGCATTGTACAGACAGCTTCCTTGCACAGCCTTGCCCATGAGCTCAGCCCTGGCCTGGAGCGACCACCCTCTCTAGAGGTGGTAAGTAATTTGGTATTTATGCTAGCGCAGTCTCGGGCCTCTCTTGTATAGAGGCTAATGACTGGATATGGTGGTTTGTAGCATTCCGCCTGGAAATCAGCTGAAATCACCCTATTTATTTTGTATACAGCAGTGCCATGTGCTGACCTGCTAGAAAGGTCACATCTCCAGTTCCAGTACCTTACACTTTTTGTAGGAAAGATTAAATAGTAAGCATAGATGTAAATAGGAAATATGCTCTTAAGCCATGCCAGACTGATGAAGTGGTGTTGTCATTTATATCGCAGCGTATGCTGTGCCTGAGGCCTATGAGGAAAAGAAGATGTATTCATCAACTGTGTTAGATGATTAGCTACTTTTCACCGAATATGGCCTTTAATCTAGTTAAGACAGAAGTTAGGGTCCCAGCGCCTTCTATGTTAAGAGCTCTGTTTGTGCTGTTCTAGGAGAACTGTCAAAGAGTAGTTCCCTGATTTGTTAATCAGTTGTCATGCAATTGCTGAAGCATGAACAAAAAAAGTTCCCTGAATAATGGGAAGAGATAAGCTTGCCCATTAAGAAAGGATTAAAATAGGAAGAGCAATACGCTGTAATTGGCATGATGAAAATGCAGGCTACGTTTGCTAACAAATATATGAGTTTTCATTCAGTTTTGGTTGACGTTCTTTTAGAATTCATTCCTGTTATGACAAATTCTTATAAAGCAGCAATTAATGTAAATTGTGCATCTTTAGCATTTTGACATCAACCATAATAAGAATTTTTTTTCCTTATGGCCTAGAATCTTTTTTATTATTGAATAGAAGAAGTAGACATCAAAATTTACAATTTTTGAATGACTTGGAAGAAAAATAATTTTATATAAACACCTAAGTTCAAGAATTAAAACTTAAATGTGAGTTGTTGGCAACTAAAAATGACAAGGAGTTTTTGTGTATCAAGTTGATCTAGAGTTTGCGTGTGACTCTGTATCAGTATATGTAGCATATCTAAATTAACTTGTATAGAGTAGGATTTCTGCAAAGAAATTTCGGAAAACATTCTCACAAACACTTTGTGAAGTGCATGTATGTTGTTTGCACTACTGTTTAGAGATGTGGGTAGAGTTTACAATGTAAACTTCTTACTCTGAGTTTACAATATATGGTGTATCAGGGTGTTGACTGACTGTAAAGTAGCACTTATTTCTAATGACCTATTCAATGACATATTCAATTATTCAATGACATAATTGGTGGAGTGTAATGCCAGAAAGTTTGACACATTATGTGTTTAATCATCAGATTAACTCTTTTCAGACTTCAACGTAATGGCCGTTATAATTGTGCAGGTTTTGAAATTAGTGGTGGTCTGCCTCCACCACTTTTTTCTTCCTGGTCTTATTGTTTGAGATTTTGGGTATATGTCACCTCCTTCTTGGCATTAGTCTGTGGTGAAAGTGTTCTGTCAGTTGAAATGGAATTGCTGTGCTGATGACAGGTGCTTAGGTCATTTCTCAGTCAAGTGGTAGTTCAATATTCGTACACATGCAATATAGTGCTGAAGAAATATATATCTTCCATAATGTAACTAGCTAAATAAAACTTGAGAGATTTTCACTTTTCTTGACATAACTGTTTTTATTCAGGTATCTTATTCTCATTAGCTACTTTTCTGCATCTTCTCTTTATCAGTTTGAGCCAAACAAAACCCACCATTTTTAAACAAGGAGTGTAATATTCTTCCAAGTTGCACTAAGGGAATAAATTTGTCCACCCCAAAATGTAGGGTTTCCCTCAGTTGATTAAACAGGCTTTTGAAGTAAAAATTCATGCCTTCTATCCGTCTGTCTGTAGAACTATTCTCTTCTGGGCTCCCATGGTGATTTGTTATTTTAACCATCATTTTATATCACCTTTGGTCTAGGTAAGTCAGATGATTGAAGCCAAGTTCTATCTCATCTTCCATACAAAGTGGACTTTGGTGTTTCATTTCTTTTTTGACTCAAGAAAGATATGACTAACACTTAGATTATTTTCTGATAATTCAATTTATACTAATATTTGTAATATTAGTCTCATGTTTCATGCTCCAAATAAAAAAGTACTCAAATACAAAATGGTAACTTTGCACAGCTTCAGCCTTTTGCAAATTCAGACAGGTGTCATTGTGTCTGAGGTCTGGGGTCTGAAATTCTGGGGAACGGAAAGCTGCAAAGGACCTGGCATTTAGAACCTACTCTCTTGGGTTTATGCTCAGTCCTGAAATATGTAGTATTTTATTTCTGGCATCTTTTAAATCTAAATGTTGCTACACTTCATGCAGTGAGTTTGATGGCCTCTACCAGACCGCTTGTGACTCCAAACTATCACACAAATAAATCACCTTGTTTTTCTCCAGGACATTTTAATATTCTGGGCTCTGCCTTTCTTAAATTAATTTGGCTTGAGTGCCTATCAAAGTAAGGGTTAGTTTCCTGCGGATGCACCCAGAAGTTAATATTGTAATGAATCCGGAATGTAATGGAACCTTCTTTCTCTTGCTATTTGAATTGCAATGAACCATAGTCAGAAGCTTCAAAGGAGTTTGATTACATAACTGCAGTTCATATCTGCATAGAGGTCCAGGTACACTCAATTGTTATTTGCTTACCTGACATTTTTAAGAAAGGAAAAAATGCATAGATTTTGCAAGCCTTCCTTTTACATGATATTCTGTCCATGTCTCCAGAAAGCTATGTAAGAGCTCCTACCATCCATGGGTACGTTGTTCTGTAGCAGAAAAGAATAATCAGAAGCTGTAGCTCCCGATGACAAATGCCTGGTGCAGAGGCCAGGGACTGGTAGGGGTGCTCTTACCTGCCCCAGTTAACCCAAGAGTTATTTTGAATGCTCATTGCAATCAGTTTTCCAGTGATAGTGCACCTACAGATCACTGTCAACACACAGTGTGGAAGGTGATCCTTGGAGCTGAGTCCAAAACTGTTTGACAACTGCCTGCTTCATGCACTTAGACTAAAATTATCACCATTTGGAGAGAAAGAGCATGTTTCTTTGGGCAGTCCCAGTGATGGATAGCCAAATACCTCAGTTTCTATATATGGACAAGCTCACTTTTCAGGGAAATTTAAGATTAAGACCTACGATCCCAGTTTGTTCTCTTGTGCCTTTATGATCTTTGTTGGTAATGGAACTTTTTAGTTGTGTGATTTTGCTACTATTCTTTCCTAAATCTCTGACTCAAGAGTCAGACATTAAGGGCTGCTGCAAAATGGTGTTCAAAATGTGCACCTCGTTCCCCATTCACTGCAATCTGATTAGTTAAACTGTTGGGAAGTTCAGCTTTGTAGAATAACAGAATGGTTTCAGTTGGAAGGGGTCTTCCAGTTCCACACACCCC